>JARQOC010000004.1:624165570-624446869 GCA_033576535.1 Allobates femoralis
GGTGTGTATATACATACTGTGTCCGGTGTCTCGGTGTCTATACACTCAGTGTCTCCGTGTAGATATATATACTATGTCGGTGTCCCGGTGTCTATACACTCAGTGTCTCCGATGTATATACATACTGTGTCCGGTGTCCCGGTGTCTATACACTCAGTGTCTCCGATGTATATACATACTGTGTCCGGTGTCCGGTGTTATACACTCATGTGTTCTCGATGTATATACATACTGTGTCCGGTGTCGTGTGTTACATACATACTGTGTCCGGTGTATATATATACTATGTTCCGTCGGTGTTATACACTCTGTGTCTCCGGTGTAGATGTATATATCTGTGTCCGGTGTTCCCGGTGTCTATACACTCAGTGTCTCGGTGTAGATATATATACTATGTCCGGTGTCCCGGTGATCTATACACTCTGTGTTCTGGTGTATCTATACATACTATGTCGGTGTCCGTGTGTATACTCTGTGTGTCCGGTGTCTCCGGTGTTATACTCTGTGTTGGTGTCTCCGGTGTGTATATATATATATACTGTGTCCGGTGTCTCCGGTGTGTATACTCTGTGTCTCCGGTGTGTATATACATACTATGTCCGGTTGTCCGGTGTGTATACTCTGTGTGTCCGGTGTTCCGGTGATTATACTCGTGTGTTTGGTGTCTCCGGTGTGTATATATTCATTATACTGTGTCCGGTGTCTCCGGTGTGTATACTCTGTGTCTCCGTGTGTATATATATACTGTGTCCGGTGTCCCGGTGTCTATACACTCAGTGTCTCGGTGTCCGGTGATATATACATACTGTGTCGGTGTCCCGGTATCTATACACTCTGTGTCTCCGGTGTATCTATACATACTATGTCCGGTGTCCCGGTGTGTATACATACTGTGTCCGGTGTATACACTCAGTGTCTCCGTGTCCGGTGTAGATATATATACTATGTCCGGTATCTCCGGTGTGTATACTCTGTGTCTCCGGTGTAGATATATATATACTATGTCCGGTGTCCCGGTGTCTATACACTCTGTGTCTCCGGTGTATATACATACTATGTCCGGTGTCCCGGTGTGTATACACTCAGTGTCTCCGGTGTCCGGTGTATATACATACTATGTCCGGTGTCCCGGTGTGTATACACTCAGTGTCTCCGGTGTCTATACACTCTGTGTCTCCGGTGTATATACTCAGTGTCTCCGGTGTATATATACATACTGTGTCCGGTGTGTACATATATACTATGTCCGGTGTCCGGTGTGTATACACTCTGTGTCTCCGGTGTGTATATACATACTGTGTCCGGTGTGTACATATATACTATGTCCGGTGTCCCGGTGTATACACTCTGTGTCTCTGGTGTCCGGTGTATATACATACTATGTCCGGTGTCCCGGTGTGTATACACTCAGTGTCTCCGGTGTCCGGTGTATATACATACTATGTCCGGTGTCTCCGGTGTTATATATCTCTAACATCTGTGTCTCCGGTGTCTATAACTCGTGTCGTTACCGGTGTTATATACTCAGTGTCTTCCGTGGTGTTATATATACATACTGTGTCCGGTGTGTACATATATACTATGTCCGGTGTCCGGTGTGTATACACTCTGTGTCTTCCGGTGTATATATACATACTGTGTCCGGTGTGGTGTCATATAATCTATGTCCGGTGTCCGGTGTATACACTCTGTGTCTCTGGTGTCGGTGTATATACATACTATGTCACCGGTGTCCCGGTTGTGTATACACTCAGTGTCTCCGGTGTGCCGTGTGTATATAATACTATGTCCGGTGTTCCCGTGGTGTCTATACACTCTGTGTATCCGGTGTTCTATCATCTGTGGTGTCTCCGGTGTATATACCTCGTGGTCTCCGGTGTATATACATACTTGTCCGGTGTCTGTTATATACTCTATGTCCGGTGTCTCGGTTGGTGTCTATACACTCTGTGTCTCCGGTGTATATATACATACTGTGTCCGGTGTGTACATCTATATACTATGTCGGTGTCACGGTGTGTGTATACACTCTGTGTCTCCCGGTGTATAACTCTATGTCTCCGGTTTTATAATTACATACTGTGTCCGGGTGTGTGTGTACATATATACTATGTCCGGTGTCCGGTGTGTATACACTCTGTGTCTCCGGTGTATATATACATACTGTGTCCGGTGTGTACATATATACTATGTCCGGTGTCCGGTGTGTATACACTCTGTGTCTCCGGTGTATATATACATACTGTGTCCGGTGTGTACATATATACTATGTCCGGTGTCCGGTGTGTATACTCTGTGTCTCCGGTGTATATATATACTATGTCCGGTGTCTCCGGTGTATATACTATGTCCGGTGTCTCCGGTGTCCGGTGAGTTACCTGCTCTCGGGGGATGCAGGGCAGGCTCGTCCTCCTCTGGGACCTGCTGCCGCTGAGGTGCGGGGGGTTCCGGGACATTTCGTGACTTGTGAGTCCGGGCAGAGCTCGGGGCAGGACGGGGGCGGCTTCCAGCAGAGATCCCGCCGCCGCTCCCGGTACATTCCTCCTCCTAACAGCCACAGAACCGCCGCCGCCTCCGCCCGGTGCCCGGAGCCCGAAACATCACAGCGGAGGAGAAGACACAGCGCCGCCCGGTGTACACACCGGAGACTGCAGGAGGAGCGGAGACAAGGAGGAAAAGAAGGGAGAAGAGGAGAAAAGAACGGAAGAGAAGAGAGAAAGAAGAGGAGGAAAAGAAAAGAACTGAGAAGAAGAGAAAGAAGAGAAAGAAGAGGAGACAAGAGGAGGAAAAGAGGAGGAAAAGAGGAGGAAAAGAAAAGAAGAGAACTGAGGAGAAGAGAGAAAGAAGAGAAAGAAGAGGAGGAAAAGAGGAGGAAAAGAAAGGAAGAAGAGAAAGAAGAGGAGACAAGAGGAGGAAAAGAGGAGAGAACTGAGGAGAAGAGAGAAAGAAGAGGAAGAAGAGGAGGAAAAGAGGAGGAAAAGAGGAGAGAATGAGGAGAGAGAGAAAGAAGAGGAAGAAGAGGAGGAAAAGAGGAGGAAGAAAGAAAGAAGAGGAGAAAGAGGAGGAAAAGAGGAGAGAACTGAGGAGAGAGAGAAGAAGAGGAGGAAAAGAAAGAAGAGAATGAGGAGAAGAGAGGAAGAAGAGGAGGAAAAGAGGAGGAAAAGAGAGAAAGAAGAGAAAAGAGAGAGACAAGGAGGAAAAGAGGAGGAAAAGAAAGAAGAGAACTGAGGAGAAGAGAGAAAGAAGAGGAGGAAAAGAGGAGGAAAAGAGAGAAAGAAGAGAAAGAAGAGGAGACAAGAGGAGGAAAAGAGGAGAGAACTGAGGAGAGAAAGAAGAGGAGGAAAAGAAAAGAAGAGAACTGAGGAGAAGAGAGGAAGAAGAGGAGGAAAAGAGGAGGAAAAGAGAGAAAGAAGAGAAAGAAGAGGAGACAAGAGGAGGAAAAGAGGAGGAAAAGAAAAGAAGAGAACTGAGGAGAAGAGAGAAAGAAGAGGAGGAAAAGAGGAGGAAAAGAGAGAAAGAAGAGAAAGAAGAGGAGACAAGAGGAGGAAAAGAGGAGAGAACTGAGGAGAGAAAGAAGAGGAGGAAAAGAAAAGAAGAGAACTGAGGAGAAGAGAGGAAGAAGAGGAGGAAAAGAGGAGGAAAAGAGAGAAAGAAGAGAAAGAAGAGAAGACAAGAGGAGGAAAAGAGGAGAGAACTGAGGAGAGAAAGAAGAGGAGGAAAAGAAAAGAAGAGAACTGAGGAGAAGAGAGGAAGAAGAGGAGGAAAAGAGGAGGAAAAGAGAGAAAGAAGAGAAAGAAGAGAAGACAAGAGGAGGAAAAGAGGAGAGAACTGAGGAGAGAAAGAAGAGGAGGAAAAGAAAAGAAGAGAACTGAGGAGAAGAGAGGAAGAAGAGGAGGAAAAGAGGAGGAAAAGAGAGAAAGAAGAGAAAGAAGAGGAGGAAAAGAGGAGGAAAAGAGAGAAAGAAGAGAAAGAAGAGGAGGAAAAGAGGAGGAAAAGAGAGAAAGAAGAGAAAGAAGAGGAGGAAAAGAGGAGGAAAAGAGAGAAAGAAGAGAAAGAAGAGGAGGAAAAGAGGAGGAAAAGAGGAGGGAAAGAGGAGGAAAAGAGAGAAAGAAGAGGAGGAAAAGAAAAGAAGAGAACTGAGAAGAGAGAAAGAAGAGAAAGAAGAGGAGGAAAAGAGGAGGAAAAGAAAAGAAGAAAACTGACGAGAAGAGAGAAAGAAGAGAAAGAAGAGGAGTGCTGAGATTGTTCTCAGTCTGCTCATTCCCTGTGCATAGACATCTATATCTATGCACAGGGGATGTAGCAGAGAGGACATCGCGTTTTGGACTACGTCGGACAGAAGAGGATTTTTTTAATTAAAGATGGAGTCCCTAATGGCTTTTTTTTTAATTTCAAATAAAAAATTTTCTCTGTGTTTTTTTAACCCTTTATTGGAGATTCTTAGTGGCTGGGTCAAACGTGGCCTGACATTAAGAATCTCGGGCTTAATACCAGCTTGTATAACAAAGCTGGTATTAACCCCTTTATTACCCAGCGTGCTACCGCCACCAGGGCCGCTGGAAGAGCGGGGTTCAGCGCCAGAGGATGGCGCTTCAATGAACGCGCCATCTTCTGGGGCGGCTGCGGGCTGCAATTTGCAGCGGGGGGTGCCCAGAAAGCTTGGGCATCCCTGCGCTGCGGATTCCAGCCCCCAGCTGCTTAGCTGTACCTGGCTAGACATAGAAATTGCGGGGAGCCCCACGCTTTTTTTTTTATTATTTCATGAATTTCAGAGTCAGAATCTCAGAGTCAGAGTCAGAATCTCAGAATTTCATGAAATAATTAAAAAAAAATGCATGGGGCTCCGCGCAATTTCTATGTCTAGCCAGGTACAGCTAAGCAGCTGGGGGCTGGAATCCGCAGCGCAGGGATGCCCAAGCTTTCTGGGCACCCCCCGCTGCAAATTGCCGCCCCAGAAGATGGTGCGTTCATTGAAGCGCCATCCTCTGGCGCTGAACCCCGCTCTTCCAGCGGCCCTGGTGGCGGTGGCACGCTGGGTAATAAAGAGGTTAGGGCCAGCTTTGTATTATCAGCTGGCCCTAAGCCCGAAATTTATGGCGGTCACGCCAATATTAGACATGACCGCCATGAATTTCTATTAAATTGTTTTAAAAAAAACAACACAAAGAAAAATTTTTATTAGAAATAAAAAAAAAAGCCATTAGGGACTCCATCTTTAATTAAAAAAAATCCTCTTCCGTCCGACGCAGTCCAAAACGCGATGTCCTCTCTGCTACATCCCCTGTGCATAGATATAGATGTCTATGCACAGGGAATGAGCAGACTGAGAACAATCTCAGCACTGCTACATCATGTCTGTGCACAGACATTCATGTCTGTACACAGGGAATGAGCAGACTGAGAACAATCTCAGCTCTGCTACATCAGGCAGCAGGCGGGCTCTAGGACCCTGGAGCTGCGGCAGCCAGCACACAGAGAAGACAGGATTCTTATCTGTGCGAGTTTCCCAGCGATTACTTGCACAGTAAACGAGTCCAATGCAAATAAATGACAAAACTAGGATTGCTTCAGGCTGAAGCTTCCGAGACACATCTGCGATTTGTAAATCTCACACTACTCGCTATTACTCGCTTCCCCATTCATGAACATTGGACTCGCTAGACTCGCAACGAGTAGCGAGTCCCGGGCTCGGACTCGCTAGAGTCAAGCGATTCCGAGTAATTTAGGATTCGCCCATCACTACTGAGGAGCGATGAGAGGAGAGAGAGAACAGACAGCAGAGAGGAGAGAGAAGAGAAAGAAAAGAGAAGAGAACTGAGGAGAGAGGAGAGAGAGAGAAGAGAAAGAAAAGAGGAGAAGAAGAGAACTGACGAGAGAAGAGGAAAGAAGACAAGAGATAGCACAGAGGAGAGAGAAGAGAAAGAAATTAAGAAAAGATGAGAACTGAGGAGAGAAGAGAGGAGAGTAACAAAAGACAGCAGAGAGGAGAGAGAAGAGGGGAGAGAGAGAAGAGACAGCAGAGAGAAGAGAAGAGAGACAGCAGAGAGGAGAGAAGAGGGGAGAGAGAAGAGAAAGAAAAGAAGAAGAAAATTGAGGAAAGGAAATGAGAGAAGAGAGTAGAGTGAGAAGAGACAGCAGAGAGGAGAGAAAAGAAAAAGAAAAGAGAAGAAGAGAAGAGAATTGAGGAGAGGAGAAAAGAGAGGAGAGAGAAGAGAGGAGAGACAGCAGAGAGGAGAGAGAAGAGAATGAAAAGAGGAGAAGAGAACTGAGGAGAGGAGAGAGGGAAGAGACAGCCGAGAGGAGAGACATCAAAGGATAGAGAAGAGAAAGAAAAGAAGAAGAGAACCGAGGAGAGACGAGAGAAGAGAGAGAACAGACAGCAGAGATGAGAGAGAGAAGAGGAAAAAAAGAGGAGAAGAAGAGAACTGAGGAGAGGAGAGAGGGAAGAGACAGCCGAGAGGAGAGAGAAGAGACATCAAAGGATAGAGAAGAGAAAGAAAAGAAGAGAAGAAGAGAACTGAGGAGAGAAGAGAGGGGAAAGCAGAGAGGAGAGAAGAGAAAGAAAAGAAGAGAAGAAGAGAACCGAGGAGAGACGAGAGAAGAGAGAAGAACAGACAGCAGAGATGAGAGAGAGAAGAGGAAAAAAAGAGAAGAAGAAGAGAACTGAGGAGAGAGAACAGACAGCAGAGAGGAGAGAGAAAAGAGAAAGAAAAGAGGAGAAGAAGAGACCTGAGGAGAGAGGAGAGGGGAAAGCAGAGAGGAGAGAAGAGAAAGAAAAGAAGAGAAGAAGAGAACCGAGGAGAGACGAGAGAAGAGAGAGAACAGACAGCAGAGAGGATGAGAGAGAGGAGAAAGAAAAGTAGAGAAGAAGAGTACTGAGGAGAGACGAGAGGAGAGAGAACAGACAACAGAGAGGAGAGAGAGAAGAGAAAGAAGAGAAAGAAAAGAGGAGAAGAAAAGAACTGAGGAGAGAGGAGGGGGGGAAAGCAGAGAGGAGAGAAGAGAAAGAAAAGAAGAGAAGAAGAGAACCGAGGAGAGACGAGAGAAGAGAGAGAACAGACAGCAGAGAGGATGAGAGAGAGGAGAAAGAAAAGAGGAGAAGAAGAGAACTGAGGAGAGACGAGAGGAGAGAGAACAGACAACAGAGAGGAGAGAGAGAAGAGAAAGAAAAGAGGAGAAGAAAAGAACTGAGGCAAGAAGAGGAAAGAAGAGAAGAGATAGCAGAGAGGAGAGAGAAGAGAAAGAAATTAAGAAAAGATTAGAACTGAGGAGAGAAGAGGGGAGAGAGGAGAGACAGCAGAGAGGAGAGAGAAGAGAAAAAAAAGAGAAGAAGAGAGATGAGGAGTGGAGAGGAGAGTGAGAAACGACAGCAAAGAGCAGTGAAGGGAGGAGGGACGGAAGAGAAAAAAACGAAGAGGAGAAGAGAAATAAGGAGAGGAGAAAAGAGAGGAGAGAGAAGACAGAGAAGAGACAGAAGAATGGAGAGAGAAGAGAGGAGAGAGAAGAGAATGAAAAGAGGAAGAGAAGAGAACTGAGGAGAGGAGAGAGGGAAGAGAAAGCAGAGAGGAGAGAGAAGAGAAAGAAAAGAAGAGAAGAAGAAAACTGAGGAGACGAGAGAAAAGAGAGAGGAGAAAGCATAGAGAAGAGAAAGAAAAGAAAAGGAGAAGAGAACTGAGAAGACACGAGAGGAGAGAAAGAACAGACAGCAGAGAGGAACGAGAGAGAAGAGAAAGAAAAGAGGAGAAGAGAACTGAGGAGAGAAGAGGGGATAGAAAAAAGAGAAAGAAAAGAAGAAGAACATTGAGGAGAGGAGAGAAGATAGGACAGCAAGAAAAGACAGCAGAGTGAGAGAAAAGAGAGAGAGAAGAGAAGAAGAGAATTGAGGAGAGGAGAGAAAAGAGGAGAGTGAGAAACGACAGCAGAGAGCAGTGAAGGGAGGAGAGACGGAAGAGAAAAAAACGAAGAGGAGAAGAGAAATGAGGAGAGGAGAAAAGAGAGGAGAGAGAAGACAGAGAAGAGACAGAAGAATGGAGGGAGGAGAGACAGCAGAGAGGAGAAAGAGGAGAGAATGAATATAGGAGAAGAGAACTGAGGAGAGGAGAAAGGGAAGAGACAGCAGAGAGGGAGAGAGAAGATACATCAGAGGATAGAGAAGAGAAAGAAAAGAAGAGAAGAAGAGAACTGAGGAGAGAATAAAGGAGAGAGAAAAGAAGAGACAGCAGAAAGTAGGGAAGAGAGGTGAGACATTAGAGAGGAGTTAGAGAAGAGAGGAGCGCGAGAAGAGACAGCAGAAAAGGAGAGAAGGGAGGTGAGATAGCAATGAGGAGAGAGAGAAGAGAGAGAAAAGAAGAGGAGAAGAAGAGAACTGAGGAGAGTAGAGAGGAGAGAGAAGAGAGGAGACGAAGAATAGACAGGAGAATCAAGAGAGAAAAGAGGAGAGACAGCAGAGAGGAGACAAAAGAGAATGAAGAGAGGAGAAGAAGAGAACTGAGGAGACGAGAAGAGAGGAAGAGAGAGAAGAGAGAAGAAAAGAGGAGAACTGAGGAGAGGAGAGAGGGAAGAGACAGCAGAGAGGAGAGAGAGAGAAAAGAAAGAAGAAAGAAGAGGAAATAAAAGAACTGAGGAGAGGAGAGAGAAGAGAAGAGAAGAGACAGAGAAGAGACAGCAGAATGAAGAGAGGAGAGACAACAGAGAGGAGACAGAATGAGAATGAAAAGAGGAGAAGAAGAGAACTGAGTAGACGAGAAGAGAGGAGAGAGAGAAGAGACAGCAGAGAGAAGAGAAGAGAAAGAAAAGAGGAGAGAGAAGAGACAGGAGGTGGGGAGGGAAGAGAGGTGAGAGAGAGAAAAGAAAGAAAAGAGAAGAGAACTTAGAAGATGAGAGAGGATAGAGAAGAGACAGCAGAGAGAAGAGAAGAGAGACAGCAGAGGAGAGAGAAGAGACAGCAAAGAGGAGAGAGAGAAGAGATTGAAAAGAAGAGGAGAAGAAGAGAAACTGAGGAGAGGAGAGAAGAGAGGAGAGAGAGGAGAGAAAGAAAAGAAGAGGAGAAGAGAACTGAGGTGGGGAGGGAACAGAGGTGAGTGAGAAAAGAAAGAAAAGAGTAGAGAACTGAGGAGATGAGAGAGGATAGAGAAGAGAGACAGCAGAGTGGAGTGAGAGAAGAGGAAGAAAAGAAGAGGAGAAAAGAGAACTAGGAGGAGAGGAAAGAAGAGAAGAGACAGCAGAAAGGAGAGAGAAGAGATAGAAATTAAGAGAAGATGAGAACTAAGGAGAGACGAAGGGAGAGAGAGAGAAATAAAAGGTGAAGAAGAGAACAGAAGAGAAGAGAGAGAGAGAGAAGAGAACGAAAAGAAGAAAAGAAGAAAACTGAGGAGAGGAGAGGAGATAGGACAGCGAGAAGAGACAGCAGAGTGGAGAGAAAAGAGAAAGAGAAGAAGAGAACTGCAGAGAGGAGAGAAAGAAGAGAAAGAAAAGAAGAGAAGAAGAAGAAAATTGAGGAGAGGAGAGAAAATAGGAGAGTGAGAAGAGACAGCAGAGTGGAGAGAAGGGAGGTGAGATAGCAATGAGGAGAGAGAGAAGAGAAAGAAAAGAAGAGAAGAGAAGACGAGGAGAACTGAGGAGAGGAGAGAGATAAGAGAAAGAAAAGAACAGGAAAAAAGAGAATTGAGGTGGGGAGGGAAGAGAGGTGAGAGAGAAAAGAAAGAAAAGAGAAGAGAACTGAGAAGAGGAGAGAAGAGAGAAGAGAAAGAAAAGGAGAGGAAAAAAAGAGAATTACGGTGGGGAGGGAAGAGAGGTGAGAGAGAGAAAAAAAGAAAAGACAAGAGAACTGAGGAGAAAGAAGAGACACTAGAGAAGAAAGAGAAGAGAAAGAATAGAGGAGAATGAGACGAGTCAGCAGAGAGGAGCGAGAGAAGAGAGGAGAGACCGCAAAGCAGATGGAGAGAAGAGAAAGAAAAGGAAGAGAACTGAGGAGAGGAGAGAGAAAAAAAAAAGAAAAGAACAGGAGAATAAGAGAACTAAGGAGAGAAGACAGAAATCATAGAAGAGACAACAGAGAGGAGAGAGAATAGAATGAAAAAAAGAGGAGAAGAAAATAGCAGAGAGAGAGAAAAGACAGCAGAGAGGAGAGAGAGAAGAGAAAGAAGAGATTAAGAGAACTAAGGAGAGGAGAGAAGAGAGGAGACATAGAAGAGACAGCAGAGAGGAGAGAGAGAAGAAAAGAAAAGAGGAGAAGAAGATAATGAGGAGAGGAAAGAAGAGAAGAGAGAGACAAGAGACAGCAGAGAGGGGGGAGAAGAGAAAGAAATTAAGAGAAGATGAGAATTGAGAAGACAGGAGAGTGACAAGAGACAGCAGAGAGAAGAGAGTGAAGAGAAGAAACAGCATAAAGGAGAGAGAGAGAGAGAAAAGAGAAGTAAAAGAAGAGAAACTGAGGAGAGGAGAGACAAGAGGAGAGAGAGAACAGACAGCAGAGAGGAGAGACAGAAGAGAGGAGAGACAGCACAGAGGAGAGAGAAGACAAAGAAAAGGAGATGAGAAGAAGAGAATTGAGGAGAGGAGAGCAGAGAGGAGAGCAAGAAGAGACAGCAGGGAGGAGAGAAGAGAGGTGAGACAGCAGAGAGGAGAGAGAGAAGAGAAAGAAAAGAGAGAGAACTGAGGAGAGGAGAGAAAAGAGGAGAGAATATACAGTAGACAGGATAGAGAGAAAATGAAGAAGAAGAAGAGAACTGAGAAGAGAGGAGAGAGAGAAGAAAAAGAAATGAAGAGCAGTGAGGAGAGGAAAGAAGAGAATAGAGAGTGAAGAGACACCAGAGAGGAGAGAGAAGAAAAAGAAATTAAGAGAAAATAAGAACTGAGGAGAGTGACAAAAGACAGCAGAGAGGAGAGAGAGAAGAGGAGAAACAGCATAGAGGAGAGAGAGATGAGAAGGAAAAGAATAGAAGAAGAAAAGAACTGAGGAGAGGAGATAAGGGAGGAGAGAGAGAAGAGGAGAAACAGCATAGAGGAGAGAGAGAAGAGAAGGAAAAGAAAAGAAGAAGAAAAGAACTGAGGAGAGGAGATAAGGGAGGAGAGAGAGAAGAAAAAGAAAAGAAGAGGAGAAGAAGAGAACTAAGGAGAGGAAAGACGAGAGGAGAGAGAGAACAAACAGCAGAGAGGAGAGACAGAAGAGAAGTGATACAGCACAGAGGAGAGAGAAGACATATAAAAGGAGACGAGAAGAAGAGAATTGAGGAGAAGAGAGCAAGAAGAGACAGCATAGAGGAGAGAAGGAAGGTGAGACAACAGAGAGGAGAGAGAGAAGAGAAAGAAATGAAGAAAAAAAGAAGAGAACTGAGGAGAGGAGCGAGAAGAGAGACAGCAGAGTGGAGTGAAAGAAGAGAAAGAAAAAAGAGGGGAAGAAGAGAACTGAGGAAAGGAGAGAAGAGGGGAGAGAGAAGAGACAGCAGAGATGAGAGAGAGATGAAAAAGAAAAAGGAGAAGAAGGAGAGAACTGAGGAGATGAGAGGACAGAAGAGAAGAGAGAGAAGAGACAGCAGAGAGAAGAGAATGGAAATAAGAGAAGACGAGAACTGAGAAGAGAGGAGAGTGACAAGAGACAGCAGAGAGGAGAGAGAGGAGAAACAGCATAGAGGAGAGAAAGAGAGGAGACATAGAAGACACAGCAGAGAGGAGAGAGAGAAGAAAAAGACAAGAAGAGGTGAAGAGAACTGAGAAGAGGAGAGTAAAAAAGAGAAGAGACAGCAAAGAGGAGAGAGAAGAAAAAGAAATTAAGACAAGATAAGAACTGAGGAGAGAAGAGAGGAGAGTAACAAAAGACAGCAGAGAGGAGAGAGAAGAAGAGAAACAGCATAAAGGTGAGAGAGAAGAGAAGGAAAAGAAGAGAAGAAGAAGAGAACTGAGGAGAGGAGATAAGGGAGGAGAGAGAGAAGAGAAAGAAAAGAAGAGGAGAAGAGAACTGAGGAGAGACGAGAGGAGAGAGAGAACAGACAGCAGAGAGGAGAGACAGAAGAGAAGAGAGAGAAGACAAAGAAAAGGACATGAGAAGAACAGAATTGAGGAGAGGAGAGCAGAGAGGAGAGCAAGAGACAGCAGAGAGGAGAGAAGGGAGGTGAGACAACAGAGAGGAGAGAGAAGAGAAAGAAACGAAGAGGAAAAGAAGAGAACTGAGGAGAGGAGAGAGAAGAGAGACAGCAGAGAGGAGAGAGAAGAGAAAGAAAAGAAAAACAAGAGAACTGAGGAGAGGAGAGAGGAGAGAGAAAAGAGAAGAGACAGCAGAGAGGAGAGAGAAGAGAAAGAAGAGGAGAAGAGAACTGAGGAGAGGAGAGAGAAGAGAAAGAATAGAAGAGGAAAATTAGAGAACTGAGGAGAGGAGAGACGAGAGGAGGGAGAGATAAGATAGCAGAGAGGAGAGATAGAAGAGAGGAGAGAGAAGACAAAGAAATGAAGATGAGAAGAAGAGAATTGAGGAGAGGAGAGAAGAGAGGAGAGGAGAGCAAGAGACAGCAGAGAGGAGAGAAGAGAGGTGAGACAGCAGAAAGGAGAGGAGGGAGGTGAGACAGCGGAGAAAAGAGAAGAGGAGAGCAAGAAGAGACAGCAGAGAGGAGAAAGAAGAGAAAGAAAGAGAAGAATAGAACTGAGGAGAGAAAAGAGGAGAGAGAGAAGGGAAAGAGAAGAAGAGACAACAGAGAGGGAAGAGAAAAAGGATGAAAGAAGAGAAGAGGACAAAAGAGAAGAAAAGAAAAATAGCAGAGCAAAGAGACAAGAGGCCCGGACTGAGAGGCAGGAGCATCGGGAGTTCTCCCGCTGGGCCATTGGTTGTGTTGTTGGGTGGGGCCTAGTGGCAGACTGGGCCATGGAGCAAGGAGGAGTTTGTCCTTTATGGACCATTCAGGGCCGCCAGGTACACGGTAAACTTTGCATATTGAAATCACCAGCATTATAATCTATATCAGCCTCCAGACTGTGATGTGGCCGCTGGTGATTGAAGTGCTGCACCGCTGAAGCACCTGGCGGCCGTAGCCGCTGAGCGGGGATTTATATATGAAGGGTCGGAGTCCCGGCCATGATCGCTGCTGGCCGGTACCCTCTCCCCACCCCTCTGTTAGACAATCTATTCAGCTGTCTTTTCGGAGGCAGTTCACACCTCCATGTGCCTCACACAAGGAGCTGAATGACCCCAGAAGCAACAGCTCTTGCACTGGGGTCATTCACTCCCTGTGTCAGAGGAGCTGCAGCTTCAGCGTGTGCGGAGTGAGGTGACATCATCTCACCACACTGCAGGACGTCACCACAGAGGGAGGAGGAGGAGACCTGAAGATGGGGGAGATGGGGCAGGAAGGCTAATGCTGGAGGGGAGATGGGGCAGGAAGGCTAATGCTGCAGGCTGGAGGGGGGGGGCAGGAAGGCTAATGCTGGAGGGAGGATGGGGTAGGAAGGCTAATGCTGGAGGGGAGATGGGGCAGGAAGGCTAATGCTGAAGGCTGGAGGGGGGGGGGCAGAAAGGCTAATGCTGGAGGGAGGATGGGGCAGGAAGGCTAATGCTGCAGGCTGGAGGGGGGGATGGGGCAGGAAGGCTAATGCTTCAGGCTAGGGGGGGATGGGGCAGGAAGGCTAATGCTGCAGGCTGGAGGGGGGATGGGGCAGGAAGGCTAATGCTGGAGGGGGGATGGGGCAGGAAGGCTAATGCTGCATGCAAGGGGGGGACGGGGCAGGAAGGCTAATGCTACAGGATGGAGGGGGGGTGGGGCAGGAAGGCTAATGCTACAGGCTGGAGGGGGGATGGGGCAGGAAGGCTAATGCTGCAGGCTGGAGGGGGGGATGGGGCAGGAAGGCTAATGCTACAGGCTGGAGGGGGGATGGGGCAGGAAGGCTAATGCTGCAGGCTGGAGGGGGAGATGGGGCAGGAAGGCTAATGCTGGGGGGATGGGGCAGGAAGGCTAATGCTACAGGCTGGAGGGGGGATGGGGCAGGAAGGCTAATGCTGCAGGCTGGGGGGATGGGGCAGGAAGGCTAATGCTGCAGGCTGGAGGGGGGATGGGGCAGGAAGGCTAATGCTACAGGATGGAGGGGGGGTGGGGCAGGAATGCTAATGCTGCAGGCTAGAAGGGGGATAGGGCAGGAAGGCTAATGCTGCAGGCTGGGGGGGGATGGGGCAGGAAGGCTAATGCTGCAGGCTGGGGGGATGGGGCAGGAAGGCTAATGCTGCAGGCTGGGGGGATGGGGCAGGAAGGCTAATGCTGCAGGCTGGGGGGGGATGGGGCAGGAAGGCTTATGCTCCAGGCTGGGGGTGATGGGGCAGGAAGGCTAATGCTGGAGGAGGGGATGGGTCAGTAAGGCTAATGCTGCAAGCTGGGGGGATGATTGAAAGGCTAATGCTACAGGGTGGTGGGTGATGGGGAGGCTAATGCTGCAGGCTAGGGGGGATTATGGGGAGGCTAATGCTACAGGCTGGGGGGGATGATGTGGAGGCTGATGCTATAGGCTGGGGATGATGGAGAGGCCGATGCTATAGGCTGGGGATGATGGGGAGGCTGATGCTATACGCTGGGGATGATGCGGAGGCTGATGCTATAGGCTGGGGATGATGAGGAGGCTGATGCAATAGGCTGGGGATGATGTGGAAGCTGATGCTATAGGCTGGGGATGATGTGGAGGCTGATGCTATAGGCTGGGGATGATGAGGAGGCTGATGCAATAGGCTGGGGATGATGTGGAGGCTGATGCTATAGGCTGGGGATGATGAGGAGGCTGATGCAATAGGCTGGGGAAGATGGGGAGGCTGATGCTATAGGCTGGGGATGATGTGGAGGCTGATGCTATAGGCTGGGGATGATGAGGAGGCTGATGCAATAGGCTGGGGAAGATGGGGAAGCTGATGCTATAGGCTGGGGATGATGGGAGGCTGATGCTATAGGCTGGGGGTAATGGAGAGGCTGATGCTATAGGCTGGGGATGATGTGGAGGCTGATGCTATAGGCTGGTGATGATGGGGAGGCTGATGCTATAGGCTTGGGATAATGGGGAGGCTGATGCTATAGGCTGGGGAAGAAGGGGAAGCTGATGCTATAGGCTGGGGATGATGGGAAGGCTGGTGCTATAGGCTGGGAATGATGGGGAGGCTGATGGTATAGGCTGGGGATGATGGGAAGGCTGGTGCTATAGGCTGGGAATGATGGGGAGGCTTATGCTATAGGCTGGGGATGATTGGGAGGCTGATGCTGTAGGCTGGGAATGATGGGGAGGCTGATGGTATAGGCTGGGAATGATGGGGAGGCTGATGCTATAGGCTGGGGATGATGGGAAGGCTGATGCTATAGGCTGGGATGATGGGGAGGCTGATGCTATAGGCTGGGGATGATGGGGAGAAGATGCTATAGGCTGGGGGTGATGGGGAGGCTGATGCTATAGGCTGGTGATGATGGGGAGGCTGATGCTATAGGCTTGGGATAATGGGGAGGCTGATGCTATAGGCTGGGGATGATGGGGAGGCTGATGATATAGGCTGGGGATGATAGGGAGGCTGATGCTATAGGCTGGGGATGATGGGGAGGCTGATGCTATAGGCTGGGGATGATGGGGAGGCTGATGCTATAGGCTGGGGATGATGGGGAGAAGATGCTATAGGCTGGGGGTGATGGGGAGGCTGATGCTATAGGCTGGTGATGATGGGGAGGCTGATGCTATAGGCTTGGGATAATGGGGAGGCTGATGCTATAGGCTGGGGATGATGGGGAGGCTGGTGCTATAGGCTGGGATGATGGGGAAGCTGATGCTATAGGCTGGGGATGATGGGGAGGCTGATGCTATAGGCTGGGGATGATGTGGAGGCAGATGCTATAGGCTGGGGATGATGGGGAGGCTGGTGCTATAGGCTGGGGATGATGGGGAGGCTGATGCTATAGGCTGGGGATGATGGGAGGCCGATGCTATAGGCTGGGGATGATGGGGAGGCTGATGCTATAGGCTAGGGATGATGGGGAGGCTGATGCTATAGGCTGGGGATGATGGGGGAGACTGATGCTATTGGCTGGGGATGATGGGGAGGCTGATGCTATTGGCTGGGGATGATGGGGAGGCAGATGCTATAGGCTGGAGATGATGGGGAGGCCGATGCTATAGGCTCGGGAGATGGGGAGGCTGATGCTATAGCCTAGGGATGATGGGGAGGCTGATGCTATAGGCTGGGGGTGATGGGGAGGCTGATGCTATAGGCTGGGAATGATGGGGAGGCTTATGCTATAGGCTAGGGATGATGGGGAGGCTGATGCTATAGGCTTGGGATGATGGGGAGGCTGATGCTATAGGCTAGGGATAATGGGGAGGCTGATGTTATAGGCTAGGGATGATGGGGAGGCTGATGCTATAGACTGGGGATGAAGGGGAGGCTGATGCTATAGGCTGGGGATGATGGGGAGGCTGATGCTATAGGCTGGGGATAATGGGGAGGCTGATGCTATAGGCTGGGGATGATGGGGAGGCTGATGCTATAGGCTGGGGATGATGGGGAGGCTGATGCTATAGGCTGGGGATGATGGGAGGCTGATGCTATAGGCAGGTGATAATGGGAGGCTGATGCTATGGACTGGGGATGATGGGGAAGCCGATGCTATAGGCTGGGAATGATGGGGAGGCTGATGCTATAGGCTGGGGATGATGGGGAAGCCAATGCTATAGGCTGGGGATGATGGGGAAGATGATGGGGAGGCTTATGTTATAGGCTGGGGATGATGGGGAGGCTGGTGCTATAGGCTTTGGATCATGGGGAGGCTGATGCTATAGGCTGGGGATGATGGGGAGGCTTATGCTATAGGCTGGGGATGATGGGGAGGTTGATGCTATAGGCTGGGGATGATGGGGAGGCTGATGCTATAGGCTGGGGATGATGGGGAGGCTGATGCTATAGGCTGGTGATGATGAGGAGGCTGATGCTATAGGCTGGGGATGATGAGGAAGCTGATGCTATAGGCTTGGGATAATGGGGAGGCTGATGTTATAGGCTGGGGATGATGGGGGAGCTGATGCTATAGGCTGAGGATGATGGGGAGGCTGATGCTATAGGCTGGGGATGATGGGGATGCTGATGCTATAGGCTGGGGATGATGGGGAGGCTGATGCTATAGGCTGGGGATGATGGGGAGGCTGATGCTATAGGCTGGGGATGATGGGGGAGGCTGGAGCTATAGGCTGGGGATGATGGGGAGGCTGATGCTACAGGCTGGGGGTAATGGGGAGGCTGATGCTATAGGCTGGGGATGATGGGGAGGCTGATGCTATAGGCTGGGGGTAATGGGGAGGCTGATGCTATAGGCTGGGGATGATGGGAAGGCTGATGCTATAGGCTGGGGGTGATGGGGAGGCTGATGCTCTAGGCTGGGGATGATGGATGAGCAGCATTGGGGGTACAGTATAGAGGGGGGCAGTGAGGGTGCAGTATGATGTTACGACAACATGAGTGGTACATTGTGAAGAAGGAGCAGCGTGATGTGGGGACAGGGGGAGATCATGGTTCATAAGTGAGGAAAGTGTGGTAGGTATAATGTATAAGGGGCACAGTGTGGAGATTATTAGGGTCAGTGTGACGGTCATACTATACAAGGGCGGATAGTGTGGCAGGATTATTTTATAGGATAGTGTGGAGGCCATGTACCGTAAAAGGCACAATGAGGTGCGGAGTAATTCTTTATTTGCAAAGGCACAGCACAGGCTTATTTAAGACCAAGCATAGGTGGTTATTTTTTATTCAGGAGCTTTATAATGACAATGTTAATTTTTTCAGGGCATCGTGTGGGGATGTGCTGCAGAAGATCGGAGAAGAGGGAAGTCTAAAGAGACGAGCTGTGGATGTGACGTCAGTATGGAGTCACGTGACAAAACAGCGATCAGTGACTAAATTATGAAAAAGACCTGACACTACACTAACATTTACACACATTTAGGGGGATTTTTTAAATAATTGCAGAAACATCTACTTTATTTAATATGCAAAGGATGATGCTTTGTTGCATCGTTTTGCCCTCATATTTGTACATTAAAGCAAGACTTTTGTCTTCATTAACAGCACTCCGTTAGTAAGTGAGTACTATCTAAAATCAGCTTGGCACAGTACCACTTCTCCTGTCCTGTATACTGGGTGTAATCCTCAGTATCTGTATTATTCTGTATATATACACTGCACAGTACCACTTCTCCTGTCCTGTATACTGGGTGTAATCCTCAGTATCTGTATTATTCTGTATACACTGCACAGTACCACTTCTCCTGTCCTGTATACTGGGTGTAATCCTCAGTATCTGTATTATTCTGTATATATACACTGCACAGTACCACTTCTCCTGTCCTGTATACTGGGTGTAATCCTCAGTATCTGTATTATTCTGTATATATACACTGCACAGTACCATTTCTCCTGCCCTGTATACTGGGTGTATCCCTGTATCTGTATTTTTTGTATATAAAAACCTGACAGTCCACTTCTCCTGTCCTGTATACTGGGTGTATCCCCCCGTATCTGATTATTTGTATATTACCTGACGTACCACTTCTCCTTGTTTTTTTACGGGGTGTAATCCTCGTATCTGTATTATCTGTATATATACACTGCACATCCATTCCCCTGTCCTGTTACTGGGTGTAACCCTTTATCTGTATTATTCTGATATATAACTCCCAAACGTAACTTCCTGCTGTATACGGGGGTGTAATCCCATATTTATTTTGTATATTTCATGCCAGACCACTTCTCCTGCCCTGTATATGGGGTAACCCTTATATCTGTTTTTTCTGTTTTATACACTGAAGTACCACTTCTCCTGCCCTGTTAGGGTGTAATCCTCAGTTCTGTATTTTTGTTATATACATAAAAGTACCATTCTCCTGTCCTTATACGGGGTGTAAATCCCAGTATCTGTATTTTTTGTTATAACACTGCACGTCCCCCTTTTTCCCCTGTCCGTATACTGGTGTAATCCTCATTTGTATTTTTTGTTATATACACTGCACATACCATTTTCTCCTGTCCTGTATAGGGGTTTAATCCTCAGTATCGTATTATTTGTTATATACCTGCACGTACCACTTCTCCTTCCCTGTATATGGGTGTAATCCTCGTATCTGTATTATTCTGATTATACTGACAGACCACTTCCGTCCTTATACTGGTGAAACCTAGTACTTTTATTTTTTGTATATATACACTGCACATAAAATCCCCTTTCCTGTAAACGGGTGAATCCCAGTATCTTATTTTTCGTATATATACACGCAAGTACCACTTCTCCTGCCTGTAACGGTGTAATCCTCAGTATCGTTTATTCTGTATATATACACTGCACAGTCCATTTCCTGTCCTGTATACTGGGGGTAATTAAATATCTGTTTTTATTTGTTATAACACTGCCAGTACCACTCTCCTGTCCTGATACGGGGTGAACCCCTCGTATCTGTATTATTTGTTATAACACTGACAGTCCATTTTCTCCTGTCCTGTATATGGGTGTAATCCCAGTTTGTATTATTCTGTATATATACACTGCCCCAGACCACTTCTCCTGCCCTGTTACGGGGTGAAATCCTCAGTTCTGTATTTTTCTTTATTCACTGCACAGTACCACTTCTCCTGTCCTGTATACGGGTTGTAATCCTCAGTATCTGTATTATTCTTTTTTTATATACACTGCACAGACCACTTCTCCTGTCCTGTATACTGGGTGTAATCCTCAGTATCTGTATTATTTTTATATATACACTGCACAGTACCATTTTCTCCTGTCCTGTATACTGGGTGTAATCCTCAGTATCTGTATTATTCTGTATATATACACTGCACAGTACCACTTCTCCTGTCCTGTATACTGGGTGTAATCCTCAGTATCTGTATTATTCTGTATATATACACTGCACAGTGCCACTTCTCCTGTCCTGTATACTGGGTGTAATCCTCAGTATCTGTATTATTCTGTATATATACACTGCACAGACCACTTCTCCTGTCCTGTATACTGGGTGTAATCCTCAGTATCTGTATTATCTTATTATATACACTGCACAGTACCACTTCTCCTGTCCTGTATACTGGGTTGTAATCCTCAGTATCTGTATTATTCTGTATATAAAACACTGCACAGCACCACTTCTCCTGTCCTGTATACTGGGTGTAATCCTCAGTATCTGTATTATTCTGTATATATACACTGCACAGTACCACTTCTCCTGTCCTGTATACTGGGTGTAATCCTCAGTATCTGTATTATTCTGTATATATACACTGCACAGTACCACTTCTCCTGTCCTGTATACTGGGTGTAATCCTCAGTATCTGTATTATTCTGTTATATACACTGCACAGTACCACTTCTCCTGTCCTGTATACTGGGTGTAATCCTCAGTATCTGTATTATTCTGTATATATACACTGCACAGTACCACTTCTCCTGTCCTGTATACTGGGTGTAATCCTCAGTATCTGTATTATCTGTATATATACACTGCACAGTACCACTTCTCCTGTCCTGTATACTGGGTGTAATCCTCAGTATCTGTATTATTCTGTGTATATACACTGCACTAGTACCACTTCTCCTGTCCTGTATACTGGGTGTAATCCTCAGTATCTGTATTATTCTGTATATATACACTGCACAGTACCACTTTTTCTGTCCTGTATACTGGTGTAATCCTCTAGTATCTGTATTATTCTGTATATATACACTGCACAGTACCACTTCTCCTGTCCTGTATACTGGGTGTAATCCTCAGTATCTGTATTATTTGTATATATACACTGCACAGTACCACTTCTCCTGTCCTGTATACTGGGTGTAATCCTCAGTATCTGTATTATTCTGTGTATATACACTGCACAGTACCACTTCTCCTGTCCTGTATACTGGCTGTAATCCTCAGTATCTGTATTATTATGTGTTATACACTGCACAGTACCACTTCTCCTGTCCTGTATACTGGTGTAATCCTCAGTATCTGTATTATTATGTGTATATACACTGCACAGTGCCACTTCTCCTGTCCTGTATACTGGATGTAATCCTCAGTATCTGTATTATTCTGTATATATACACTGCACAGTACCACTTCTCCTGTCTGTATACTGGGTGTAATCCTCAGTATCTGTATTATTCTGTATATATACACTGCACAGTACCACTTCTCCTGTCCTGTATACTGGGTGTAATCCTCAGTATCTGTATTATTCTGTATATATACACTGCACAGTACCACTTCTCCTGTCCTGTATACTGGATGTAATCCTCAGTATCTGTATTATTCTGTATATATACACTGCACAGTACCACTTCTCCTGTCCTGTATACTGGGTGTAATCCTCAGTATCTGTATTATTCTGTATATATACACTGCACAGTACCACTTCTCCTGTCCTGTATACTGGGTGTAATCCTCAGTATCTGTATTATTCTGTATATATACACTGCACAGTACCACTTTCCTGTCCTGTATACTGGGTGTAATCCTCAGTATCTGTATTATTCTGTATATATATACACTGCACAGTACCACTTCTCCTGTCTGTATACTGGGTGTAATCCTCAGTATCTGTATTATTCTGTATTATACACTGCACAGGAACCACTTCTCCTGTCCTGTATACTGGGGAATCCTCAGTATCTGGATTATTCTGTTATATACACTGCACAGTAGCCACTTCTCCTGTCATGTATACTGATGTAATCTTTCAGTATCTGTATTATCTGTAATATACACTGCACAGTACACTTTCCAGCTGTATACTGGGTGTAATCGTCAGTATGTATTATTCTGAATAATACACTGCACAGATCCACTTCTCCTGATCCGTATACTGGTGAATCCACAGTTTTGGGTATTTCATGTATATATACAGAATACCATCAGATACTGGGTTAACATCCCATATACAGACACAGACACTTTACTGTCGTGTATATGTGTAATCAGATACTGAGGATTACACCCAGTATACAGGACAGGAGAATGGTACTGTGCATGTATATAATAAGAATAATACAGATACTGAGGATTACACCCAGTATACAGGACAGGAGAAGTGTACTGTGCGGTATATATACAGAATATACAGATATGAGGATTACACCCAGTATACAGGACAGGAGAAGTGGTACTGTGCAGTGTATATAACAGAATAATACAGATACTGAGGATTACACCCAGTATACAGGACAGAAGAAGTGGTCTGTGCAGTGTATATATACAGAATAATACAGATACTGAGGATTCACCAGTATACAGGACAGGAGAAGTGGTACTGTGCAGTGTATATATACAGAATAAATACGATACTGGGGATTACACCCAGTATACAGGACAGGAGAAGTGGACTGTGCAGTGTATATATACAGAATAATACAGATACTGAGGATTACACCCAGTATACAGGACAGGAGAAGTGGTACTGTGCAGGTATATATACAGAATAATACAGTTTACTAAAGATTACACCAGTATACAGGACAGGAGAAGTGGTACTGTGCAGTGTATATATACAGAATAATACAGATACTGAGGATTACACCCAGTATACAGGACAGGAGAAGTGGTACTGTGCAGTGTATATATACAGAATAATACAGATACTGAGGATTACACCCAGTATACAGGACAGGAGAAGTGGTACTGTGCAGTGTATATACAGAATAATACAGATACTGAGGATTACACCCAGTATACAGGACAGGAGAAGTGGTACTGTGACAGTGTATATATACAGAAAATACAGATACTGAGGATTAAACCCAGTATACAGGACAGGAGAAGTGGTACTGTGCAGTGTATATATACAGAGTAATACAGATACTGAGGATTACACCCAGTATACAGGACAGGAGAAGTGGTACTGTGCAGTGTATATATACAGAATAATACAGATACTGAGGATTACACCCAGTATACAGGACAGGAGAGGTGGTACTGTGCAGTGTATATATACAGAATAATACAGATACTGAGGATTACACCCAGTATACAGGACAGGAGAAGTGGTACTGTGCAGTGTATATATACAGAGTAATACAGATACTGAGGATTACACCCAGTATACAGGACAGGAGAAGTGGTACTGTGCAGTGAATATAACAGAATAATACAGATACTGAGGATTACACCCAGTATACAGGACAGAGAAGTGGTACTGTGCAGTGTATATTACAGAATAATACAGATACTGAGGATTACACCCAGTATACAGGACAGGAGAAGTGGTACTGTGCAGTGTATATATAAGAATAATACAGATACTGAGGATTACACCCAGTATACAGGACAGGAGAAGTGGTACTGTGCAGTGTATATATACAGAATAATACAGATACTGAGGATTACACCCAGTATACAGGACAGGAGAAGTGGTACGTGCAGTGTATATATACAGAATAATACAGATACTGAGGATTACACCCAGTATACAGGACAGGAGAAGTGGTACTGTGCAGTGTATATATACAGAATAATACAGATACTGAGGATTACACCAGTATACAGGAACAGGAGAAGTGGTACTGTGCAGTGTATATATACAGAATAATACAGATACTGAGGATACACCCAGTATACAGGACAGGAGAAGTGTACTGTGCAGTGTATATATACAGAATAATACAGATACTGAGGATTACACCCAGTATACAGGACAGAGAAGTGGTACTGTGCAGTGTATATATACAGATAATACAGTACTGAGGATTACACCCAGTATACAGGACAGGAGAAGTGGTACTGTGCAGTGTAATATACACAGAATAATACAGATACTGAGGATTACACCCAGTATACAGGACAGGAAAGTGGTACTGTGCAGTGTATATTACAGATAATACAGATACTGAGGATTACACCCAGTATACAGGACAGGAGAAGTGGTACTGTGCAGTGTATATTACAGATAATACAGATACTGAGGATTACACCCAGTATACAGGACAGGAGAAGTGGTACTGTGCAGTGTATATATACAGAATAATACAGATACTGAGGATTACACCAGTATACAGGACAGAGAAGTGGTACTGTGCAGTGTATATATAAGAATAATACAGATACTGAGGATTACACCCAGTATACAGGACAGGAGAAGTGGTACTGTGCAGTGTATATATACAGAATAATACAGATACTGAGGATTACACCCAGTATACAGGACAGGAGAAGTGGTAGTGCAGTGTATATATACAGAATAATACAGATACTGAGGATTACACCCAGTATACAGGACAGGAGAAGTGGTACTGTGCAGTGTATATTACAGAATAATACAATACTGAGGATTACACCCAGTATACAGGACAGGAGAAGTGGTACTGTGCAGTGTATATATACAGATAATACAGATACTGAGGATTACACCCAGTATACAGGACAGGAAAGTGTACTGTGCAGTGTATATATACAGATAATACAGATACTGAGGATTACACCCAGTATACAGGACAGGAGAAGTGGTACTGTGCAGTGTATATATACAGATAATACAGATACTGAGGATTACACCCAGTATACAGGACAGGAGAAGTGGTACTGTGCAGTGTATATATACAGAATAATACAGATACTGAGGATTACACCCAGTATACAGGACAGGAGAAGTGGTACTGTGCAGGTATATATACAGAATAATACAGATACTGAGGATTACACCCAGTATACAGGACAGGAGAAGTGGTACTGTGCAGTGTATATATACAGAATAATACAGATACTGAGGATTACACCCAGTATACAGGACAGGAGAAGTGGTACTGTGCAGTGTATATATAAGAATATACAGATACTGAGGATTACACCCAGTATACAGGACAGGAGAAGTGGTACTGTGCAGTGTATATATACAGAATAATACAGATACTGAGGATTACACCAGTATACAGGACAGGAGAAGTGGTACTGTGCAGTGTATATATACAGATAATACAGATACTGAGGATTACACCCAGTATACAGGACAGGAGAAGTGGTACTGTGCAGGTTATATATACAGAATAATACAGATACTGAGGATTACACCCAGTATACAGGACAGGAGAAGTGGTACTGTGCAGTGTATATATACAGAATAATACAAATACTGAGGATTACACCCAGTATACAGGACAGGAGAAGTGGTACTGTGCAGTGTATATATACAGAGTAATACAGATACTGAGGATTACACCCAGTATACAGGACAGGAGAAGTGTTACTGTACAGGGTATATATACAGAATAATACAGATACTGAGGATTACACCCAGTATACAGGACAGGAGAAGTGGTACTGTGCAGTGTATATATACAGAGTAATACAGATACTGAGGATTACACCCAGTATACAGGACAGGAGAAGTGGTACTGTGCAGTGTATGTATACAGAATAATACAGATACTGAGGATTACACCCAGTATACAGGACAGGAGAAGTGGTACTGTGCAGTGTATATATACGGAATAATACAGATACTGAGGATTACACCCAGTATACAGGACAGGAGAAGTGGTACTGTACAGTGTATATATACAGAATAATACAGACACTGAGGATTACACCCAGTATACAGGACAGGAGAAGTGGTACTGTGCAGTGTATATATACAGAGTAATACAGATACTGAGGATTACACCCAGTATACAGGACAGGAGAAGTGTTACTGTACAGGGTATATATACAGAATAATACAGATACTGAGGATTACACCCAGTATACAGGACAGGAGAAGTGGTACTGTGCAGTGTATATATACAGAGTAATACAGATACTGAGGATTACACCCAGTATACAGGACAGGAGAAGTGGTACTGTGCAGTGTATGTATACAGAATAATACAGATACTGAGGATTACACCCAGTATACAGGACAGGAGAAGTGGTACTGTGCAGTGTATATATACGGAATAATACAGATACTGAGGATTACACCCAGTATACAGGACAGGAGAAGTGGTACTGTACAGTGTATATATACAGAGTAATACACATACAGTAATAGATGAGGAGCTGGTGCTGTAGTATAAGGGGGTGTGGCCTCATGTGTGAGGTCATTATATCAGTGATGTCATCACCGGGGGGCGGGGCTGACACCTCGCACATGTATACAGGCTGGTGTCAGCAGTAGTTTGTCCTCAGTGTATAGTGTTGTGGTTTCCCCTTTGCCCTGTACACAATGGCGCCGCTGTTCTCCGGTGCTTTCTTCGTTCTTCTCTCCTCCGATATGAAGTGCAGATTTGTCCTGGAGTCGGGGTTAACCCTCGTTGCTCCGGAGCTGTGTGTCTTGGCGCAGTGACAAGCTTCTCCGTGTCCCGGCATAGGCCGCCCTTTGTCTGTCCGGGGACTTGCGTTGCGCTGATATATTATATGGAAGGTCTTGTGAAAACGCTGCGGCTGCCCATCGCCTTGTTCTTCTCCGTCTCACTGGCACAATCTGCGCTTCCTCCAGGAACGGGCTGATAACTGCGAGCAATAGAGCCTCATCTCTTATCATTAGATGTTGTCTGTCTGCCGTTGTTCACATTGTGAGGTTTTTATATCATCGTGTATGGCCGTCCTGATTGGGGACCCCTTGCTGGGATGGTTTTTACTCTTTTCTGATTAGTTTCCTCGTCCTCTGTGTCGCTCATTTAGGCTCCATTCACACTGGGCGGTTTTGGTCTGTTTTTTACTATCAGTTTTTGTTGCCAAAACCATCAGTGGGTGATAAATCCAGAAGTGGTGATGAGTTTGTATTGTACAGCCACTGCAAAAACAGAGCTAAAACGCCAGTGTGAATGTAGCTTTACAGTGAAGGAAAGAAGTATTTGACCCCTTGCTGATTTTGTAGTTTGCCACTGACACAGACATGGACAGCCTATAATTTTAAGGGTCAGGTAATTATAACAGTGAGAGATAGAAGATCATATTCTATAAATGATATAAATGTATTTACATTTTTGCAGAGAGAAATAAGTATTTGACCCCTCCCAACCATTAGGAGTTGTGGCCCCTACAGAGCAGTTATCGGCTCCTCATCCCCGGGTTCCTGCATTACACACAGCTGTGTTACATTGTCTCCTGTCCACACAATGAATCAGTCACCTGTAACCTCTACAACATGGGAAGAGCACAGAGCTGTGTAAGGATGTCAGGGAAAAGATCCTAGACCTGCACAAGGCTGGAATGTGCTACAAGACCATAAGGAAGACAAAGCTGGGGAGAAGAGACACCTGTGGGGGCAATAGGGAGAGAATGGAGGAAATACACAATGAGGTCAATCCACATCCATCTGGGGATCCATGTAAGATCTCACCTCGTGGGGGATCCAGGATCATGAGGAGGGGAGAGATCAGCCTAAATCTACACAGGGGGATTCAGGATCATGAGGAGGGGGGAGATCAGCCTAAATCTACACGGGGGATCCAGGATCATGAGGAGGGGAGAGATCAGCCTAATCTACACAGGAGGGATCCAGGATCATGAGGAGGGGAGAGATCAGCCTAAATCTACACGGCGGGATCCAGGATCATGAGGAGGGCAGAGATCAGCCTAAATCTACACAGGGGGATCCAGGATCATGAGGAAAGGAGAGATCAACCTAAATCTACACAGGGGGATCCAGGATCATGAGGAAGGGAGAGATCAACCTAAATCTACACGGCGGGATCCAGGATCATGAGGAAGGGAGAGATCAACCTAAATCTACACAGGGGGATCCAGGATCATGAGGAAAGGAGAGATCAACCTAAATCTACACGGCGGGATCCAGGATCATGAGGAGGGGAGAGATCAGCCTAAATCTACACAGGGGGATCCAGGATCATGAGGAGGGGAGAGATCAGCCTAATCTACACAGGGGGATCCAGGATCATGAGGAGGGGAGAGATCAGCCTAATCTACACAGGGGGATCCAGGATCATGAGGAGGGGAGAGATCACCTAAATCTACACAGGGGGATCCAGGATCATGAGGAGGGGAGAGATCACCTAAATCTACACAGGGGGGATCCAGGACCATGGGGAGGAGAGAGATCAGCCTAAATCTACACGGGGGGATCCAGGACCATGAGGAGGGGAGAGATCAGCCTAAATCTACACAGGGGGATCCAGGATCATGAGGAGGTGAGAGATCAGCCTAATCTACACAGGGGGATCCAGGATCATGAGGAGGGGAGAGATCACCTAAATCTACACAGGGGGATCCAGGACCATGGGGAGGGGAGAGATCAGCCTAAATCTATACAGGGGGGATCTAGGATCATGAGGAGAGGAGAGATCAGCCTAAATCTACATGGGGGGGATCCAGGATCATGAGGAGGGGAGAGATCAGCCTAAATCTACATGGGGGGATCCAGGATCATGAGGAAGGGGAGAGATCAGCCCTAATCTACACAGGGGGATCCAGGATCATGAGGAGGGGAGAGATCAGCCTAAATCTACACAGGGGGATCCAGGATCATGAGGAGGGGGGAGATCAGCCTAAATCTACACGGGGGGATCCAGGATCATGGGGAGGGGAGAGATCAGCCTAAATCTACACAGGGGGATCCAGGATCATGAGGAGGGGAGAGATCAGCCTAAATCTACATGGGGGGATCCAGGATCATGAGGAGGGGAGAGATCAGCCTAAATCTACATGGGGGGATCCAGGATCATGAGGAGGGGAGAGATCAGCCTAAATCTACATGGGGGATCCAGGATCATGAGGAGGGGAGAGATCAGCCTAATCTACACAGGGGGATCCAGGATCATGAGGAGGGAGAGATCAGCCTAAATCTACATGGGGGGATCCAGGATCATGAGGGGAGAGATCAGCCTAATCTACACAGGGGGATCCAGGATAATGAGGGGGGAGAGAACAGCCTAAATTTACACAGGGGGAACCAGGATCATGAGGAGGGGAGAGATCAGCCTAAATCTACACGGGGGAACTTGTTACTGATCTCAAGGCAGCTGGGACCACTGTCACCAAGAAAACCATTGGTAACACATTACACCGTAATGGATTAAATCCTGCAGAGCCGCATAGTCCCCCTGATCCAGAAGGCACATTGCCCCCGTCTGAAGGTACCAATGACACCTTGGTGATTGTGAGATGATTGGGAGAAGGTGCTGTGCTCAGAGGAGACAAACATTGAGATCTTTGTCATTAACTCAACTCACTGTGTTTGGTGGAAGAGAAAAGCTGCCTATGACCCACAGAAGAACACCATCCCCACAGTCAGGCATAGCAGGGGGAACATTATGTATTGGGTGTTTCTCTGCTAAGGGCACAGGACAACTTCACCGCATCAATGGGACAATGGATGGAGCCATGTACCGTAAAATCCTGAGTGACAACCTCCTTCCCTCCACCAGGACAATAAAAATTAGTCATGGCTGAATCTTCCATCACCACAATAACCCAAAACATCCAGCCAAGGCCACAAAGGAGCGGCTCAAAAAGAAGCACATGAAGGTGATGGAGTGGCCTAACCACTGTCCAGACCTTAATCCCATAGAAACTTATGGAAGAGCTGAAGCTCCGAGTTACCAAACGACAGCCTCAAAATCTGAATGATTTATAGATGATCTGCACAGAGGAGTGGAGCAAAATTCCGTTCTCATATCAAACTACAAGAAACGTCTGACTGCTGTGCTGCCAACAAGGGTTTACACCAAGTATTAAGCCTTCTTTATCAGAGGAATCAAATACTTATTTCTCTCTGCAAATATCTTGTTGTATATACATCACCTGAGTGACAGGAGGGGTCTGAGCACGTCACACTGTATACACATCATGTGACCGTCCCACCTTTCTGCCCTAGTCGTTGCCCCGGGACATGTCACCTGCTGAACACACGTCTCTTTCACTATTGTTCCTGCCACCAGCGGTGACACATCGCAGCCGCCTCACACACAATGCCGCCCTGTGCTGCCGCCGCTGACGTGAACGGAAGAGACCCTATGATGCAAGTGCAAATGTGACCTGGGGGCACGATACTGTAATCACGGCTTATTACAGATCCCAACACAAGAAAATACATCGGAGAATAATCTAATAAGCCACGATGGGGGACGCTCGCCAGGACGGGACCTTCAGCCAATCAGGAGCAGACGCTCAACGTCTCAACATTCCATACATCAGGGGTCCCAACACTGGCTGGGTATAGGGGCCACACCTAGAAAATAAGGAATTTGGGGGACACATTCTTTGTAGGACAAAGAGACATTTTTAGTAAAACCATATTTTTTCTATACGTCTTTGGAACAGTTTTTTCTTAATTAGTTACTTTTTGATTGCATTGATTGTGTGGGTCGTGTTATACCTGGAGGAGTCACAGGAGCTAAGAAAGGGGAACTAGTTTAGTTGATTTTGTTTATATATAAAACAGCAATTTGAGTGAAAAAAACAATAATTTGTAAACCTTCTCTTGAATCTTTTAAAAAATGTTTTATATTGTATTTATATTGTAATTTAAAGCAGCATATAGTAATTTTGGCCAAGATCATGCAGTAATGTCTCCATCCTGATCCTCTTCTTGTAGTAATGTCCCCATCCTGATCCCCTTCTTGTAGTAATGTCCCATCCTGATCCTCTTGTTGTAGTAATGTCCCATCCTGATCCCCTTCTTGTAGTAATGTCCCCATCCTGATCCTCTTCTTGTAGTAATGTCCCCATCCTGATCCCCTTCTTGTAGTAATGTCCACATCCTGATCCTCTTCTTGTAGTAATGTCCCATCCTGATCTCCTTCTTGTAGTAATGTCCCATCCTGATCCTCTTCTTGTAGTAATGTCCCATCCTGATCCTCTTCTTGTAGTGATGTCCCATCCTGATCCTCTTGTTGTAGTAATGTCCCATCCTGATCCCCTTCTTGTAGTAATGTCCCCATCCTGATCCTCTTCTTGTAGTAATGTCCCATCCTGATCCTCTTGTTGTAGTAATGTCCCATCCTGATCCCCTTCTTGTAGTAATGTCCCCATCCTGATCCCCTTCTTGTAGTAATGTCCCATCCTGATCCTCTTGTTGTAGTAATGTCCCATCCTGATCCCCTTCTTGTAGTAATGTCCCCATCCTGATCCCCTTCTTGTAGTAATGTCCCATCCTGATCTCCTTCTTGTAGTAATGTCCCATCCTCATCCTCTTCTTGTAGTAATGTCCCATCCTGATCCCCTTCTTGTAGTAATGTCCCATCCTGATCCTCTTCTTGTAGTAATGTCCCATCCTGTTCCTCTTCTTGTAGTAATGTCCCATCCTGATCCTCTTCTTGTAGTAATGTCCCATCCTGATCCCCTTCTTGTAGTAATGTCCCATCCTGATCCTCTTCTTGTAGTAATGTCCCATCCTGATCCCCTTCTTGTAGTAATGTCCCCATCCTGATCCCCTTCTTGTAGTAATGTCCCCCATCCTGATCCCCTTCTTGTAGTATATTCCCCATCCTGATCCTCTTCTTGTAGTAATGTCCCATCCTGATCCCTTCTTGTAGTAATGTCCCATCCTGATCCCCTTCTTGTAGTAATGTCCCCATCCTGATCCCTTCTTGTAGTAATGTCCCATCCTGATCCCCTTCTTGTAGTAATGTCCCATCCTGATCCCTTCTTGTAGTAATGTCCCATCCTGATCTCCTTCTTGTAGTAATGTCCCATCCTGATCCTCTTCTTGTAGTAATGTCCCCCATCTGGATCTCCTTCTTGTAGTAATGTCCCATCCTGATCCTCTTCTTGTAGTAATGTCCCCATCCTGATCCCCTTCTTGTAGTAATGTCCCATCCTGATCCCCTTCTTGTAGTAATGTCCCCATCCTGATCCCCTTCTTGTAGTAATGTCCCATCCTGATCTCCTTCTTGTAGTAATGTCCCATCCTGATCCTCTTCTTGTAGTAATGTCCCATCCTGATCCCTTCTTGTAGTAATGTCCCATCCTGATCCCCTTCTTGTAGTAATGTCCCATCCTGATCTCCTTCTTGTAGTAATGTCCCATCCTGATCCCCTTCTTGTAGTAATGTCCCCATCCTGATCCCCTTCTTGTAGTAACGCCCATCCTGATCCCCTTCTTGTAGTAATGTCCCATCCTGGTCCCCTTCTTGTAGTAATGTCCCATCCTGATCCCCTTCTTGTAGTAATGTCCCCATCCTGATCCCCTTCTTGTAGTAACGCCCCATCCTGATCCTCTTCTTGTAGTAATGTCCCATCCTGATCTCCTTCTTGTAGTAATGTCCCATCCTGATCCTCTTCTTGTAGTAATGTCCCATCCTGATCTCCTTCTTTGTAGTAATGTCCCCATCCTGATCCCCTTCTTGTAGTAATGTCCCGATTATGATCCTCTTCTTGTAGTAATGTCCCATCCTGATCTCCTTCTTGTAGTAATGTCCCATCCTGATCTCCTTCTTGTAGTAATGTCCCATCCTGATCTCCTTCTTGTAGTAATGTCCCATCCTGATCCCTTCTTGTAGTAATGTCCCCATCCTGATCCCCTTCTTGTAGTAATGTCCCATCCTGATCCCCTTCTTGTAGTAATGTCCCATCCTGATCCCCTTCTTGTAGTAATGTCCCATCCTGATCCCCTTCTTGTAGTAATGTCCCATCCTGATCCTCTTCTTGTAGTAATGTCCCATCCTGATCCCTTCTTGTAGTAATGTCCCATCCTGATCCCCTTCTTGTAGTAATGTCCCCATCCTTATCCTCTTCTTGTAGTAATGTCCCCATCCTGATCCCCTTCTTGTAGTAATGTCCCCATCCTGATCCCCTTCTTGTAGTAATGTCCCATCCTGATCCCCTTCTTGTAGTAATGTCCCCATCCTGGTCCTCTTCTTGTAGTAATGTCCCATCCTGATCTCTTCTTGTAGTAATGTCCCCATCCTGATCCTCTTCTTGTAGTAATGTCCCATCCTGATCCCCTTCTTGTAGTAATGTCCCATCCTGATCCCCTTCTTGTAGTAATGTCCCCATCCTGATCCTCTTCTTGTAGTAATGTCCCATCCTGATCTCCTTCTTGTAGTAATGTCCCATCCTGATCCCCTTCTTGTAGTAATGTCCCATCCTGATCTCCTTCTTGTAGTAATGTCCCATCCTGATCCCCTTCTTGTAGTAATGTCCCATCCTGATCCTCTTCTTGTAGTAATGTCCCATCCTGAGCCCCTTCTTGTAGTAATGTCCCATCCTGATCCCCTTCTTGTAGTAATGTCCCATCCTGATCCCCTTCTTGTAGTAATGTCCCATCCTGATCCTCTTCTTGTAGTAATGTCCCATCCTGATCTCCTTCTTGTAGTAATGTCCCATCCTGATCCCCTTCTTGTAGTAATGTCCCATCCTGGTCCTCTTCTTGTAGTAATGTCCCATCCTGATCCCCTTCTTGTAGTAATGTCCCATCCTGATCCTCTTCTTGTAGTAATGTCCCATCCTGATCCTCTTCTTGTAGTAATGTCCCCATCCTGATCCTCTTCTTGTAGTAATGTCCCATCCTGATCCTCTTCTTGTAGTAATGTCCCATCCTGATCCTCTTCTTGTAGTAATGTCCCATCCTGATCCTCTTTGGTTTTCCTGATCCTCTTCTTGTAGTATTGCCCCATCCCTCTTATGGTGAAGTATCACACGCACATTTTTTTATCCTCTGTTCCTTTTCTGGAGGTGACTGAAGGACAAGATATGATGTAACATCAGAATAGTGAGTGCTGCTCTGGAGGTGACTGGAGGATAAGACATGATGTAACTGAAGAATAGTGAGTGCAGCTCTGGAGGTGACTGGAGGATAAGACGTAACGTAACAGCAGAATAGTGAGTGCAGCTCTGGAGGTGATTGAGGATAAGACATGATGTAACAGCAGAATAGTGAGTGCAGCTCTGGAGGTGACTGGAGGATAAGACACGATGTAACATCAGAATAGTGAGTGCTGCTCTGGAGGTGACTGGAGGATAAGACATGATGTAACTGAAGAATAGTGAGTGCAGCTCTGGAGGTGACTGGAGGATAAGACGTAACGTAACAGCAGAATAGTGAGTTCAGCTCTGGAGGTGATGGAGGATAACACATGATGTAATAGTAGAATAGTGACTGCAGCTCTGGAGGTGACTGGAGGATAAGACATGATGTAACAGCAGAATAGTGACTGCAGCTCTGGAGGTGATGGAGGATAAGACGTAACGTAACAGCAGAATAGTGAGTGCAGCTCTGGAGGTGACTGGAGGATAAGACGTAACGTAACAGCAGAATAGTGAGTGCAGCTCTGGAGGTGACTGAGGATAAGACATGATGTAACTGGAGAATAGTGAGTGCAGCTCTGGAGGTGATGGAGGATAACACATGATGTAATAGTAGAATAGTGAGTGTAGCTCTGGAGGTGACTGGAGGATAAGACGTAACGTAACAGCAGAATAGTGAGTGCAGCTCTGGAGGTGACTGGAGGATAAGACGTAACGTAACAGCAGAATAGTGAGTGCAGCTCTGGAGGTGACTGAGGATAAGACATGATGTAACAGCAGAATAGTGAGTGCAGCTCTGGAGGTGATGGAGGATAACACATGATGTAATAGTAGAATAGTGAGTGTAGCTCTGGAGGTGACTGGAGGATAAGACATGATGTAACAGCAGAATAGTGAGTGCAGCTCTGGAGGTGACTGAGGATAAGACATGATGTAACAGCAGAATAGTGAGTGCAGCTCTGGAGGTGACTGGAGGATAAGACATGATGTAACAGCAGAATAGTGACTGCAGCTCTGGAGGTGATGGAGGATAACACATGATGTAATAGTAGAATAGTGAGTGCAGCTCTGGAGGTGACTGAGGATAAGACACAATATAATAGCAGAATAGTGACTGCAGCTCTGGAGGTGATTAGAGCATTAAACAGCAGGATAGAGAGGTCCGGTCTGAATGTGAGATATATGCCCTCTCTCCCTGGACCTCTGGGTGATGGCCCCCTATCAGTGTCTTTCTGTGATACTTTGGATCTTGGATCTCAGTCTCTCCTATTCCCATGTGGTTGTGATTATGATATTAGGGAGCGTCACATTGGGGGTCGCTCTGGGCCGGACATGGAGTCACTTCCTTCTGAAGGATCCCACGGTTTCTATAGCTCGATGAGATGTGAGATAAACGCGGAGGATTCTCATCATATATAATTTATTAGATTCTCGCTTTCATCCTGTTTGATCTCAGCAACAAATCTACAAGGAATAATCAGTAATGACAAGAATGAAATAGAAAGACAACAACTCCCATCAGAGCCAGAGGCTGAAAACTGCGAGAAAACAGAACTATCCAATGTAAATGTAGAAAAGACGGATGACATCACCGCTCCCCAGATCTCAGTTATATTATACAGCAGTGACATCACCGCTCTCCAGATCTCAGTTATATTATACAGCTGTGACATCACCGCTCCCCAGATCTCAGTTATATTACAGGAGGTGACATCACCGCTCTCCAGATCTCAGTTATATTATACAGGAGGTGACATCACCGCTCTCCAGATCTCAGTTATATTATACAGGAGGTGACATCACCGCTCTCCAGATCTCAGTTATATTATACAGGAGGTGACATCACCGCTCTCCAGATATCAGTTATATTATACAGGAGGTGACATCACCGCTCCCCAGATCTCAGTTATATTATACAGCAGTGACATCACCGCTCTCCAGATCTCAGTTATATTATACAGCAGTGACATCACCGCTCTCCAGATCTCAGTTATATTATACAGGAGGTGACATCACCGCTCTCCAGATCTCAGTTATATTATACAGCAGTGACATCACCGCTCCCCAGATCTCAGTTATATTATACAGCAGTGACATCACCGCTCTCCAGATCTCAGTTATATTATACAGCAGTGACATCACCGCTCCCCAGATCTCAGTTATATTATACAGGAAGTGACATCACCACTCCCCAGATCTCAGTTATATTATACAGCAGTGACATCACTGCTCTCCAGATCTCAGTTATATTATACAGGAGGTGACATCACCGCTCCCCAGATATCAGTTATATTATACAGCAGTGACATCACCGCTCTCCAGATCTCAGTTATATTATACAGCAGTGACATCACCGCTCTCCAGATCTCAGTTATATCATACAGGAGGTGACATCACCGCTCTCCAGATCTCAGTTATATTATACAGCAGTGACATCACCGCTCCCCAGATCTCAGTTATATTATACAGGAGGTGACATCACCGCTCTCCAGATCTCAGTTATATTATACAGCAGTGACATCACCGCTCTCCAGATCTCAGTTATATTATACAGGAGGTGACATCACCGCTCTCCAGATCTCAGTTAGTTTATACAGGAGGTGACATCACCGCTCCCTAGATCTCAGTTATATTATACAGGAGGTGGCATCACCGCTCCCCAGATCTCAGTTATATTATACAGGAGGTGACATCACCGCTCTCCAGATCTCAGTTATATTATACAGGAGGTGACATCACCGCTCCCCAGATATCAGTTATATTATACAGCAGTGACATCACCGCTCTCCAGATCTCAGTTATATTATACAGCAGTGACATCACCGCTCTCCAGATCTCAGTTATATTATACAGGAGGTGACATCACTGCTCTCCAGATCTCAGTTTTATTATACAGGAGGTGACATCACCGCTCTCCAGATCTCAGTTATATTATACAGGAGGTGACATCACCGCTCTCCAGATCTCAGTTATATTATACAGGAGGTGACATCACTGCTCTCCAGATCTCAGTTATATTATACAGGAGGTGACATCACCGCTCTCCAGATCTCAGTTATATTATACAGGAGGTGACATCACCGCTCCCCAGATCTCAGTTATATTATACAGGAGGTGACATCACCGCTCCCCAGATCTCAGTTATATTATACAGCAGTGACATCACCGCTCTCCAGATCTCAGTTATATTATACAGGAGGTGACATCACCGCTCCCCAGATCTCAGTTATATTATACAGCAGTGACATCACCGCTCTCCAGATCTCAGTTATATTATACAGGAGGTGACATCACCGCTCTCCAGATCTCAGTTATATTATACAGCAGTGACATCACCGCTCTCCAGATCTCAGTTATATTATACAGAAGGTGACATCACCGCTCCCCAGATCTCAGTTATATTATACAGCAGTGACATCACCGCTCTCCAGATATCAGTTATATTATACAGGAGGTGACATCACCGCTCCCCAGATCTCAGTTATATTATACAGGAGGTGACATCACCGCTCCCCAGATCTCAGTTATATTATACAGAGGTGACATCACCGCTCCCCAGATCTCAGTTATATTATACAGCAGTGACATCACCGCTCTCCAGATATCAGTTATATTATACAGGAGGTGACATCACCGCTCCCCAGATCTCAGTTATATTATACAGCAGTGACATCACCGCTCTCCAGATCTCAGTTATATTATACAGGAGGTGACATCACCGCTCCCCAGATCTCAGTTATATTATACAGCAGTGACATCACCACTCCCCAGATCTCAGTTATATTATACAGGAGGTGACATCACCGCTCTCCAGATCTCAGTTATACTATACAGGAGGTGACATCACTGCTCCCCAGATCTCAGTTATATTATACAGCAGTGACATCACCACTCCCCAGATCTCAGTTATATTATACAGGAGGTGACATCACTGCTCTCCAGATATCAGTTATATTATACAGGAGGTGACATCACTGCTCTCCAGATCTCAGTTATATTATACAGGAGGTGACATCACCGCTCTCCAGATCTCAGTTATATTATACAGGAGGTGACATCACCGCTCCCCAGATCTCAGTTATATTATACAGCAGTGACATCACCACTCCCAGATCTCAGTTATATTATACAGGAGGTGACATCACCGCTCTCCAGATCTCAGTTATACTATACAGGAGGTGACATCACTGCTCCCCAGATCTCAGTTATATTATACAGCAGTGACATCACCACTCCCAGATCTCAGTTATATTATACAGGAGGTGACATCACTGCTCTCCAGATATCAGTTATATTATACAGGAGGTGACATCACTGCTCTCCAGATCTCAGTTATATTATACAGGAGGTGACATCACCGCTCTCCAGATCTCAGTTATATTATACAGGAGGTGACATCACCGCTCCCAGATCTCAGTTATATTATACAGCAGTGACATCACCACTCCCCAGATCTCAGTTATATTATACAGGAGGTGACATCACTGCTCTCCAGATATCAGTTATATTATACAGGAGGTGACATCACTGCTCTCCACATCTCAGTTATATTATACAGGAGGTGACATCACAGCTCCCCAGATCTCAGTTTATATTATACAGGAGGTGACATCACCGCTCTCCAGATCTCAGTTATATTATACAGGAGGTGACATCACCGCTCTCCAGATCTCAGTTATATTATACAGGAGGTGACATCACTGCTCCCCAGATCTCAGTTATATTATACAGCAGTGACATCACCGCTCTCCAGATCTCAGTTATATTATACAGCAGTGACATCACTGCTCCCCAGTTCTCAGTTATATTATACAGCAGTGACATCACCGCTCCCAGATCTCAGTTATATTATACAGGAGGTGACATCACCGCTCTCCAGATCTCAGTTATATTATACAGGAGGTGACATCACCGCTCCCAGATCTCAGTTATATTATACAGGAGGTGACATCACTGCTCTCCAGATCTCAGTTATATTATACAGCAGTGACATCACCGCTCTCCCAGATCTCAGTTATATTATACAGCAGTGACATCACCGCTCCCAGATCTCAGTTATATTATACAGCAGGTAACATCACCGCTCCCAGATCTCAGTTATATTATACAGCAGTGACATCACGCTCCCCAGATCTCAGTTATATTATACAGCAGTGACATCACCGCTCTCCAGATCTCAGTTATATTATACAGGAGGTGACATCACCGCTCTCCAGATCTCAGTTATATTATACAGGAGGTGACATCACCACTCTCCAGATCTCAGTTATATTATACAGGAGGTGACATCACCGCTCTCCAGATCTCAGTTATATTATACAGGAGGTGACATCACCGCTCTCCAGATCTCAGTTATATTATACAGGAGGTGACATCACCGCTCTCCAGATTCAGTTATATTATACAGGAGTGACATCACTGCTCTCCAGATCTCAGTTATATTATACAGGAGGTGACATCACCGCTCTCCAGATCTCAGTTATATTATACAGGAGGTGACATCACCGCTCCCCAGATCTCAGTTATATTATACAGCAGTGACATCACCACTCCCCAGATCTCAGTTATATTATACAGGAGGTGACATCACTGCTCTCCAGATATCAGTTATATTATACAGGAGGTGACATCACTGCTCTCCACATCTCAGTTATATTATACAGGAGGTGACATCACAGCTCCCCAGATCTCAGTTATATTATACAGGAGGTGACATCACCGCTCTCCAGATCTCAGTTATATTATACAGGAGGTGACATCACCGCTCTCCAGATCTCAGTTATATTATACAGGAGTGACATCACGCTCTCCAGATCTCAGTTATATTATACAGCAGTGACATCACCGCTCTCCAGATCTCAGTTATATTATACAGCAGTGACATCACCGCTCTCCAGATCTCAGTTATATTATACAGCAGTGACATCACCGCTCTCCAGATCTCAGTTATATTATACAGCAGTAACATCACCGCTCTCCAGATCTCAGTTATATTATACAGGAGGTGACATCACCGCTCTCCAGATCTCAGTTATATTATACTGCAGTGACATCACCGCTCTCCAGATCTCAGTTATATTATACAGGAGGTGACATCACTGCTCTCCAGATCTCAGTTATATTATACAGGAGGTGACATCACCGCTCTCCAGATCTCAGTTATATTATACAGGAGGTGACATCACCACTCTCCAGATCTCAGTTATATTATACAGCAGTGACATCACCGCTCCCCAGATCTCAGTTATATTATACAGCAGTAACATCACCGCTCCCCAGATCTCAGTTATATTATACAGCAGTGACATCACTGCTCCCCAGATCTCAGTTATATTATACAGCAGTGACATCACCGCTCTCCAGATCTCAGTTATATTATACAGCAGTGACATCACTGCTCCCCAGATCTCAGTTATATTATACAGCAGTGACATCACCGCTCTCCAGATCTCAGTTATATTATACAGGAGGTGACATCACCGCTCTCCAGATCTCAGTTATATTATACAGGAGGTGACATCACCGCTCCCCAGATCTCAGTTATATTATACAGGAGGTGACATCACTGCTCTCCAGATCTCAGTTATATTATACAGCAGTGACATCACCGCTCCCAGATCTCAGTTATATTATACAGCAGTGACATCACCGCTCCCCAGATCTCAGTTATATTATACAGCAGTAACATCACCGCTCCCCAGATCTCAGTTATATTATACAGCAGTGACATCACTGCTCCCCAGATCTCAGTTTATATTACAGCAGTGACATCACCGCTCTCCAGATCTCAGTTATATTATACAGGAGGTGACATCACCGCTCTCCAGATCTCAGTTATATTATACAGGAGGTGACATCACCCTCCCAGATCTCAGTTATATTATACAGGAGGTGACATCACCGCTCTCCAGATCTCAGTTATATTATACAGAGGTGACATCACCGCTCCCAGATCTCAGTTATATTATACAGCAGTGACATCACCGCTCCCCAGATCTCAGTTATATTATACAGCAGTGACATCACCGCTCTCCAGATCTCAGTTATATTATACAGGAGGTGACATCACCGCTCTCCAGATCTCAGTTATATTATACAGGAGTGACATCACCGCTCCCCAGATCTCAGTTATATTATACAGCAGTGACATCACCGTCTCCAGATCTCAGTTATATTATACAGGAGGTGACATCACTGCTCTCCAGATTCAGTTATATTATACAGCAGTGACATCACCTGCTCCCAGATCTCAGTTATATTATACAGGAGGTGACATCACAGCTCCCAGATCTCAGTTATATTATACAGGAGGTGACATCACGCTCTCCAGATCTCAGTTATATTATACAGGAGGTGACATCACGCTCTCCAGATCTCAGTTATATTATACAGCAGTGACATCACCGCTCTCCAGATCTCAGTTATATTATAGCAGGAATCAGTTGAATCTACGCTGCTCCCAGTTAGATCTCAGTTATATTATACAGCAGTGACATCACCGCTCTCCAGATCTCAGTTATATTATACAGGTAACATCACCGCTCTCCAGATCTCAGTTATATTATACAGGAGGTGACATCACCGCTCTCCAGATCTCAGTTATATTATACTGCAGTGACATCACCGCTCTCCAGATCTCAGTTATATTATACAGGAGGTGACATCACCGCTCCCCAGATCTCAGTTATATTATACAGCAGTGACATCACCGCTCTCCAGATCTCAGTTATATTATACAGGAGGTGACATCACTGCTCTCCAGATACTCAGTTATATTATACAGCAGTGACATCACCGCTCTCCAGATCTCAGTTATATTATACAGGAAGTGACATCACACGCTCCCCAGATCTCAGTTATATTATACAGCAGTGACATCACCCTCTCCAGATCTCAGTTATATTATACAGGAGGTGACATCACTGCTCCTCCAGATTCAGTTATATTATACAGCAGTGACATCACCGCTCTCCAGATCTCAGTTATATTATACAGGAAGTGACATCACCGCTCCCCAGATCTCAGTTATATTATACAGCAGTGACATCACCGCTCTCCAGATCTCAGTTATATTATACAGGAAGTGACATCACCGCTCCCCAGATCTCAGTTATATTATACAGCAGTGACATCACCGCTCTCCAGATCTCAGTTATATTATACAGGAGGTGACATCACTGCTCTCCAGATATCAGTTATATTATACAGCAGTGACATTACACCGCTCTCCAGATCTCAGTTATATTATACAGGAAGTGACATCACCGCTCCCAGATCTCAGTTATATTATACAGCAGGTGACATCACCGCTCCCCAGATCTCAGTTATATTATACAGCAGTAACATCACCGCTCCCCAGATCTCAGTTATATTATACAGCAGTGACATCACCGCTCTCCAGATCTCAGTTATATTATACAGCAGTAACATCACCGCTCTCCAGATCTCAGTTATATTATACAGGAGGTGACATCACCACTCCCCAGATCTCAGTTATATTATACAGGAGGTGACATCACTGCTCTCCAGATCTCAGTTATATTATACAGCAGTAACATCACCGCTCTCCAGATCTCAGTTATGTTATACAGGAGGTAACATCACCGCTCCCCAGATCTCAGTTATATTATACAGCAGTGACATCACCGCTCCCCAGATCTCAGTTATATTATACAGGAGGTGACATCACCGCTCTCCAGATCTCAGTTATATTATACAGGAGGTGACATCACCGCTCCCCAGATCTCAGTTATATTATACAGCTGTGACATCACCGCTCTCCAGATCTCAGTTATATTATACAGGAAGTGACATCACCGCTCCCCAGATCTCAGTTATATTATACAGGAGGTGACATCACCGCTCTCCAGATCTCAGTTATATTATACAGGAGGTGACATCACTGCTCTCCAGATCTCAGTTATATTATACAGCAGTGACATCACCGCTCCCCAGATCTCAGTTATATTATACAGCAGTGACATCACCGCTCCCCAGATCTCAGTTATATTATACAGCAGTGACATCACCGCTCTCCAGATCTCAGTTATATTATACAGGAGGTGACATCACCGCTCCCCAGATCTCAGTTATATTATACAGCAGTGACATCACCGCTCCCCAGATCTCAGTTATATTATACAGCAGTGACATCACCGCTCTCCAGATCTCAGTTATATTATACAGGAGGTGACATCACCGCTCCCCAGATCTCAGTTATATTATACAGCAGTGACATCACCGCTCCCCAGATCTCAGTTATATTATACAGGAGGTGACATCACTGCTCTCCAGATCTCAGTTATATTATACAGGAGGTGACATCACCGCTCTCCAGATCTCAGTTATATTATACAGGAGGTGACATCACCGCTCCCCAGATCTCAGTTATATTATACAGCAGTGACATCACCGCTCTCCAGATCTCAGTTATATTATACAGGAGGTGACATCACTGCTCTCCAGATATCAGTTATATTATACAGCAGTGACATCACCGCTCTCCAGATCTCAGTTATATTATACAGGAAGTGACATCACCGCTCCCCAGATCTCAGTTATATTATACAGCAGTGACATCACCGCTCTCCAGATCTCAGTTATATTATACAGGAGGTGACATCACTGCTCTCCAGATATCAGTTATATTATACAGCAGTGACATCACCGCTCTCCAGATCTCAGTTATATTATACAGGAAGTGACATCACCGCTCCCAGATCTCAGTTATATTATACAGCAGTGACATCACCGCTCTCCAGATCTCAGTTATATTATACAGGAAGTGACATCACCGCTCCCCAGATCTCAGTTATATTATACAGCAGTGACATCACCGCTCTCCAGATCTCAGTTATATTATACAGGAGGTGACATCAGTGCTCTCCAGATATCAGTTATATTATACAGCAGTGACATCACCGCTCTCCAGATCTCAGTTATATTATACAGGAAGTGACATCACCGCTCCCCAGATCTCAGTTATATTATACAGCAGGTGACATCACCGCTCCCCAGATCTCAGTTATATTATACAGCAGTAACATCACCGCTCCCCAGATCTCAGTTATATTATACAGCAGTGACATCACCGCTCTCCAGATCTCAGTTATATTATACAGCAGTAACATCACCGCTCTCCAGATCTCAGTTATATTATACAGGAGGTGACATCACCGCTCTCCAGATCTCAGTTATATTATACAGGAGGTGACATCACCGCTCCCCAGATCTCAGTTATATTATACAGCAGTGACATCACCGCTCCCCAGATCTCAGTTATATTATACAGGAGGTGACATCACTGCTCTCCAGATCTCAGTTTATATATACAGGAGGTGACATCACCGCTCTCCAGATCTCAGTTATATTATACAGGAGGTGACATCACCGCTCCCCAGATCTCAGTTATATTATACAGCAGTGACATCACCGCTCTCCAGATCTCAGTTATATTATACAGGAGGTGACATCACTGCTCTCCAGATATCAGTTATATTATACAGCAGTGACATCACCGCTCTCCAGATCTCAGTTATATTATACAGGAAGTGACATCACCGCTCCCCAGATCTCAGTTATATTATACAGCAGTGACATCACCGCTCTCCAGATCTCAGTTATATTATACAGGAGGTGACATCACTGCTCTCCAGATATCAGTTATATTATACAGCAGTGACATCACCGCTCTCCAGATCTCAGTTATATTATACAGCTGTGACATCACCGCTCTCCAGATCTCAGTTATATTATACAGGAAGTGACATCACCGCTCCCAGATCTCAGTTATATTATACAGGAGGTGACATCACCGCTCTCCAGATCTCAGTTATATTATACAGGAGGTGACATCACTGCTCTCCAGATCTCAGTTATATTATACAGCAGTGACATCACCGCTCCCAGATCTCAGTTATATTATACAGCAGTGACATCACCGCTCCCCAGATCTCAGTTATATTATACAGCAGTGACATCACCGCTCTCCAGATCTCAGTTATATTATACAGGAGGTGACATCACCGCTCTCCAGATCTCAGTTATATTATACAGGAGGTGACATCACCGCTCCCCAGATCTCAGTTATATTATACAGCAGTGACATCACCGCTCCCCAGATCTCAGTTATATTATACAGCAGTGACATCACCGCTCTCCAGATCTCAGTTATATTATACAGGAGGTGACATCACCGCTCCCCAGATCTCAGTTATATTATACAGCAGTGACATCACCGCTCCCCAGATCTCAGTTATATTATACAGGAGGTGACATCACTGCTCTCCAGATCTCAGTTATATTATACAGGAGGTGACATCACCGCTCTCCAGATCTCAGTTATATTATACAGGAGGTGACATCACCGCTCCCCAGATCTCAGTTATATTATACAGCAGTGACATCACCGCTCTCCAGATCTCAGTTATATTATACAGGAGATGACATCACCGCTCCCCAGATCTCAGTTATATTATACAGGAGTGACATCACTGCTCCCCAGATCTCAGTTATATTATACAGGAGGTGACATCACCGCTCTCCAGATCTCAGTTATATTATACAGAGTGACATCACCGCTCCCCAGATCTCAGTTATATTATACAGCAGTGACATCACCGCTCTCCAGATCTCAGTTATATTATACAGGAAGTGACATCACCGCTCTCCAGATCTCAGTTATATTATACAGGAGGTGACATCACCGCTCTCCAGATCTCAGTTATATTATACAGCAGTGACATCACCACCTCTCCAGATCTCAGTTATATTATACAGCAGTAACATCACCGCTCTCCAGATTCAGTTATATTATACAGGAGGTGACATCACCGCTCTCCAGATCTCAGTTATATTATACAGGAGGTGATATCACTCTCTCCAGATCTCAGTTATATTATACAGCAGTAACATCACTGCTCCCCAGATCTCAGTATATTACACAAGAGGTGACATCACCGCTCTCCAGATCTCAGTTATATTATACAGGAGGTGACATCACCGCTCTCCAGATATTAGTTATATTATACAGAGGTGACATCACCGCTCTCCAGATCTCAGTTATATTATACAGGAGGTGACATTACCGCTCTCCAGATATCAGTTATATTATACAGGAGGTGACATCACGCTCCCCAGATACTCAGTTATATTATACAGGAGGTGACATCACCGCTCTCCAGATATCAGTTATATTATACAGGAGGTGACATCACCGCTCCCCAGATCTCAGTTATATTATACAGCAGTAACATCACCGCTCTCCAGATATCAGTTATATTATACAGGAGGTGACATCACCGCTCCCAGATCTCAGTTATATTATACAGGAGTGACATCACTGCTCCCCAGATCTCAGTTATATTATACAGGAGGTGACATCACCGCTCCCAGATCTCAGTTATATTATACAGGAGTGGACATCACTGCTCCCAGATCTCAGTTATATTATACAGCAGTGACATCACTGCTCCCCAGATCTCAGTTATATTATACAGGAGATGAACATCACCGCTCCCCAGATCTCAGTTATATTATACAGGAGGTGACATCACCGCTCTCCAGATATCAGTTATATTATACAGGAGTGACATCACGCTCCCCAGATCTCAGTTATATTATACAGCAGTAACATCACCGCTCTCCAGATCTCAGTTATATTATACAGGAGATGACATTACCGCTCTCCAGATATCAGTTATATTATACAGGAGGTGACATTACCGCTCTCCAGATCTCAGTTATATTATACAGGAGGTGACATCACCGCTCTCCAGATCTCAGTTATATTATACAGCAGTAACATCACCACTCCCCAGATCTCAGTTATATTATACAGGAGGTGACATCAACGCTCTCCAGATTCAGTTATGTTATACAGGAGGTGACATCACCGCTCCCCAGATCTCAGTTATATTATACAGGAGTGACATCACCGCTCTCCAGATATCAGTTATATTATACAGGAGGTGACATCACCGCTCCCCAGATCTCAGTTAAATTATACAGGAGATGACATCACTGCTCCCAGATCTCAGTTATATTATACAGAGGTGACATCACCGCTCCCCAGATCTCAGTTATATTATACAGGAGGTGACATCACTGCTCTCCAGATCTCAGTTATATTATACAGCAGTGACATCACTGCTCCCCAGATCTCAGTTATATTATACAGGAGATGACATCACCGCTCCCCAGATCTCAGTTATATTATACAGAGGTGACATCACCGCTCCCCAGATCTCAGTTATATTATACAGCAGTAACATCACCGCTCCCCAGATCTCAGTTATATTATACAGCAGTGACATCACCGCTCCCAGATCTCAGTTATATTATACAGCAGTAACATCACCGCTCTCCAGATCTCAGTTATATTATACAGGAAGTGACATCACCGCTCCCAGATCTCAGTTATATTATACAGCAGTGACATCACCGCTCTCCAGATCTCAGTTATATTATACAGGGGGTGACATCACTGCTCTCCAGATATCAGTTATATTATACAGGCAGTGACATCACCGCTCTCCAGATCTCAGTTATATTATACAGGAAGGTGACATCACCGCTCCCCAGATCTCAGTTATATTATACAGCAGGTGACATCACCGCTCCCCAGATCTCAGTTATATTATACAGCAGTAACATCACCGCTCCCAGATCTCAGTTATATTATACAGCAGTGACATCACCGCTCTCCAGATCTCAGTTATATTATACAGCAGTAACATCACCGCTCTCCAGATCTCAGTTATATTATACAGGAGTGACATCACCACTCCCCAGATCTCAGTTATATTATACAGGAGGTGACATCACTGCTCTCCAGATTCAGTTATATTATACAGCAGTACATCACCGCTCTCCAGATCTCAGTTATGTTATACAGGAGGTAACATCACCGCTCCCCAGATCTCAGTTATATTATACGGGCAGTGACATCACCGCTCCCCAGATCTCAGTTATATTATACAGGAGGTGACATCACCGCTCCCCAGATCTCAGTTATATTATACAGGAGGTGACATCACCGCTCCCCAGATCTCAGTTATATTATACAGCTGTGACATCACCGCTCTCCAGATCTCAGTTATATTATACAGAGTGACATTACCGCTCTCCAGATCTCAGTTATATTATACAGGAGGTGACATCACCGCTCTCCAGATCTCAGTTATATTATACAGCAGTAACATCACCACTCCCCAGATCTCAGTTATATTATACAGGAGGTGACATCAACGCTCTCCAGATCTCAGTTATGTTATACAGGAGGTGACATCACCGCTCCCCAGATCTCAGTTATATTATACAGGAGGTGACATCACCGCTCTCCAGATATCAGTTATATTATACAGGAGGTGACATCACCGCTCCCCAGATCTCAGTTATATTATACAGGAGATGACATCACTGCTCCCCAGATCTCAGTTATATTATACAGGAGGTGACATCACCGCTCCCCAGATCTCAGTTATATTATACAGGAGGTGACATCACTGCTCCCCAGATCTCAGTTATATTATACAGCAGTGACATCACTGCTCCCCAGATCTCAGTTATATTATACAGGAGATGACATCACCGCTCCCCAGATCTCAGTTATATTATACAGGAGGTGACATCACTGCTCCCCAGATCTCAGTTATATTATACAGCAGTAACATCACCGCTCTCCAGATCTCAGTTATATTATACAGGAGGTGACATCACCGCTCCCCAGATCTCAGTTATATTATACAGGAGGTGACATCACTGCTCCCCAGATCTCAGTTATATTATACAGGAGGTGACATCACCGCTCTCCAGATCTCAGTTATATTATACAGGAGGTGACATCACCGCTCCCCAGATCTCAGTTATATTATACAGCAGTGACATCACCGCTCTCCAGATCTCAGTTATATTATACAGGAGGTGACATCACCACTCTCCAGATCTCAGTTATATTATACAGGAGGTGACATCACCGCTCTCCAGATCTCAGTTATATTATACAGGAGGTGACATCACTGCTCTCCAGATCTCAGTTATATTATACAGGCGGTGACATCACCGCTCTCCAGATCTGTTATATTATACAGGAGATGACATCACCGCTCTCCAGATCTCAGTTATATTATACAGGAGGTGACATCACCGCTCCCCAGATCTCAGTTATATTATACAGGAGGTGACATCACCGCTCTCCAGATCTCTGTTATATTATACAAGAGGTGACATCACCGCTCTCCAGATCTCAGTTATATTATACAGGAGGTGACATCATCGCTCCCCAGATCTCAGTTATATTATACAGGAGGTGACATCACCGCTCTCCAGATCTCAGTTATATTATACAGGAGGTGACATCACCGCTCCCCAGATCTCAGTTATATTATACAGGTGGTGACATCACCGCTCCCCAGATCTCAGCTAAATTATACAGGAGGTTACATCACCGCTCCCCAGATCTCAGTTATATTATACAGCAGTGACATCATTGCTCTCCAGATATCAGTTATATTATACAGGAGGTGACATCACCGCTCTCCAGATCTCAGTTATATTATACAGCAGTGACATCACCGCTCTCCATATCTCAGTTATATTATACAGTAGTGACATCACCGCTCTCCAGATCTCAGTTATATAATACAGCAGTGACATCACCGCTCTATAGATCTCAGTTATATTATACAGGAGGTGACATCACCGCTCCCCAGATCTCAGTTTTATTATACAGCAGTGACATCACCGCTCTCCAGATCTCAGTTATATTATACTGGAGGTGACATCACCGCTCTCCAGATCTCAGTTATATATACAGGAGGTGACATCACCGCTCTCCAGATCTCAGTTATATTATACTGGAGGTGACATCACCGCTCTCCAGATCTCAGTTATATTATACAGGAGGTGACATCACCGCTCCCAGATCTCAGTTATATTATACAACAGTGACATCACCGCTCCCCAGATCTCAGTTATATTATACAGCAGTGACATCACCGCTCTCCAGATCTCAGTTATATTATACAGCAGTGACATCACCACTCTCCAGATCTCCGTTATATTATACAGCAGTGACATCACCACTCCCCAGATCTCAGTTATATTATACAGGAGGTGACATCACTGCTCTCCAGATCTCAGTTATATTATACAGGAGGTGACATCACCGCTCTCCAGATCTCAGTTATATTATACAGGAGGTGACATCACTGCTCTCCAGATCTCAGTTATATTATACAGGAGGTGACATCACTGCTCTCCAGATCTCAGTTATATTATACAGGAGGTGACATCACAGCTCCCCAGATCTCAGTTATATTATACAACAGTGACATCACCGCTCTCCAGATCTCAGTTATATTATACAACAGTGACATCACCGCTCCCCAGATCTCAGTTATATTATACAGGGGTGACATCACCACTCTCCAGATCTCAGTTATATTATACAGCAGTGACATCACCACTCTCAAGATCTCAGTTATATTATACAGGAGGTGACATCACCGCTCTCTCCAGATCTCAGTTATTTTATACAGGAGGTGACATCACTGCTCCCCAGATCTCAGTTATATTATATAGCAGTGACATCACCGCTCTCCAGATCTCAGTTATATTATACAGGAGGTGACATCACTGCTCCCCAGATCTCAGTTATATTATACAGGAGATGACATCACCGCTCCCCAGATCTCAGTTATATTATACAGGAGGTGACATCACTGCTCCCCAGATCTCAGTTATATTATACAGGAAGTGATATCACCGCTCCCCAGATCTCAGTTATATTATACAGCAGTGACATCACCGCTCTCCAGATCTCAGTTATATTATACAGGAGGTGACATCACTGCTCTCCACATCTCAGTTATATTATACAGCAGTGACATCACCGCTCCCAGATCTCAGTTATATTATACAGCAGTGACATCACCGCTCTCCAGATCTCAGTTATATTATACAGGAGGTGACATCACCGCTCCCCAGATCTCAGTTATATTATACAGGAAGTGACATCACCGCTCTCCAGATCTCAGTTATATTATACAGGAGGTGACATCACCGCTCCCCAGATCTCAGTTATATTATACAGGTGGTGACATCACCGCTCCCCAGATCTCAGTTATATTATACAGGAGGTGACATCACTGCTCTCCAGATCTCAGTTATATTATACAGGAGGTGACATCACCGCTCTCCAGATCTCAGTTATATTATACAGGAGGTGACATCACCGCTCTCCAGATCTCAGTTATATTATACAGGAGGTGACATCACTGCTCTCCAGATCTCAGTTATATTATACAGCAGTGACATCACCGCTCTCCAGATCTCAGTTATATTATACAGGAGGTGACATCACCGCTCCCCAGATCTCAGTTATATTATACAGGAGGTGACATCACCGCTCTCCAGATCTCAGTTATATTATACAGCAGTGACATCACTGCTCTCCAGATCTCAGTTATATTATACAGCAGTGACATCACCACTCTCCAGATCTCAGTTATATTATACAGGAGGTGACATCACCGCTCTCCAGATCTCAGTTATATTATACAGGAGGTGACATCACCGCTCCTCAGATATCAGTTATATTATACAGCAGTGACATCACTGCTTTCCAGATCTCAGTTATATTATACAGGAGGTGACATCACCGCTCTCCAGATCTCAGTTATATTATACAGGAGGTGACATCACCGCTCCCCAGATCTCAGTTATATTATACAGGAGGTGACATCACCGCTCTCCAAATCTCAGTTATATTATACAGGAGGTGACATCACCGCTCTCCAGATCTCAGTTAAATTATACAGGAGGTGACATCACCGCTCTCCAGATCTCAGTTATATTATACAGGAGGTGACATCACCGCTCTCCAGATCTCAGTTATATTATACAGGAGGTGACATCACCGCTCTCCAGATCTCAGTTATATTATACAGGAGGTGACATCACCGCTCTCCAGATCTCAGTTATATTATACAGGAGGTGACATCACTGCTCCTCAGATATCAGTTATATTATACAGCAGTGACATCACCACTCTCCAGATCTCAGTTATATTATACAGCAGTGACATCACCGCTCTCCAGATCTCAGTTATATTATACAGGAGGTGACATCACCGCTCTCCAGATCTCAGTTATATTATACAGGAGGTGACATCACCGCTCTCCAGATCTCAGTTATATTATACAGGAGGTGACATCACCGCTCCCCAGATCTCAGTTATATTATACAGCAGTGACATCACCGCTCCTCAGATATCAGTTATATTATACAGCAGTGACATCACCGCTCTCCAGATCTCAGTTATATTATACAGCAGTGACATCACCTCTCTCCAGATCTCAGTTATATTATACAGTAGGTGACATCACCGCTCCCCAGATCTCAGTTATATTATACAGCAGTGACATCACTGCTCCCCAAATCTCAGTTATATTATACAGCAGTGACATCACCGCTCTCCAGATCAGTTATATTATACAGGAGGTGACATCCTCTGAGGACAGTGGAATGGCAGCTTGGATGGTGTCATTTCCCATGGGTTGAGCGGGGTCCCCAGGCATCTGAAAGAATGGGTTGTTAGGGTCCTTGGAGGGCCAGTGGGGCTGAGCTGGCTGCAGGGCGAAATCAGGGCAACTCTCAGGCAGGCTCCTGCTGCCTGCGCAGCATTTCAGTCTACCGCCCCTCAGGTGAGACATAAACAGTCTGACACAATGCTGAGTTCCCAAACCCGGTTTACTGAGCTCTTCCACATCCAACACAAGTTACAGCTCAAGTACAGTGGCGGTCCGGGTAGTCCTTAGTAACCAGGATGACTTGTCCAGTTTTGTGTGCCTTCCCTCACGGGCCTGTCTGCTTCAGCGCTGCCTGCTCACCTCACTCCTGCACGCACCTCAAAGCACAGAACCCCAATCCAGCAGCCACGGGCCTTCACTGGCCGACATGCAGCGTCCCCTGGTCCTAGTACGGCTGCCTTCTCGGTGGATGTGCCAGGAGTTGGCTACAGTTCCTCAAGATCTCATGGCCTCCGGTTCTGTGGTTGGAGCATGGAGTCTCCTCACCACCTTTCAGGACCGGGCCCCTGGTGCTCACCCTGCCCCTCCGCTTTAGTTCAGGTGGATTGCTCACTGCCCGTGCCCCTAGGGCTCCCTCTGTCTCCTCGTGGTCTCTGGACCCGGGACGAGCCACATAGTTGCTCCTGTCCTCCGGGTCCTTTCTATCTGTCCTCTCTCGTCACTGACCTCTACCTGGATTCACCCGCTCTCTCTGGGACCGGGTGTGTTGGGTGTGTTTGTGGGTGACTGTACTTATCAAACCTGGTTGCCGCAGACGGGAATACTACCCCGAGGTGTGGGCGCAGTACCCCTTAGTGGTAACCAGACCGCTGGGGCGCCACAGATACCTACAAGGTCAATCGTAAACCTGAGGTGTGGTAGTAGGTCATCACCAGCTGGAAATGGGGTCAGCCATCGACCACCATCCCTGCCCCTGCCAGCCGATCTTCAGGATGCCCCATCCATCTGCCAGCACCTGGCCGGCATCCAATTTCTGCCGGTGCTACACCTGTGGCCAAGTGGGACATGTGAGCATCGGCTTTCCGGAAAGACTGAAGAAGAGCCCCCCTTCCGAGACCCCAGGGCCTAGTGCAGCTATTTTTTTTGGTATGGTCCCGCGAGAACTTGCAGTTGGTTATTGTGGGCGACACCATCACTAGGGGCTCAGAGACACCTTCAGTATTACCACCCTGCGGTGTGATGTGGCTGAGTTCCCACATACCATCATACACTTTAATAACAGGCAACACATTGATATTCATACTCAAATCATCAACATTGACAGTACCCTCCTCGAGCCGATATATGGTGTAATCGGAAGCGTATTGAGCAACCAACCGACCCAGATTAATTCCCAATAACACATTGGCGGGGAGATTCTTGGTTACCCCAACCTCCCTCCACCCTCTTCCCACCCCCCAGTCCAGATAAACTCAGGCCGTACCCATAACCTGTCAGAGTAGTGGAAAAACTTTCCCGACAGCCAACCTACATAATGGGAAAGTTGTGCCCATAATCCATTTAGCTGATGCTCAGCCGGTCAGGACAATAGGAACGTTTTACCCATAACCTGTCTGGATGGGAAAGTGGTACCTCCAGCCGGTAAGGACCATGGGAAAGTTGTACCCATCACCTGTCAGAATGGTAATTCCCACAGCCTGTCATGACGAGGGACAGCTTCAGTCCACAGCTTGTCAGGATGATGAGAAAGTTGTGTCCCAGGCCAGTCAGGCCAATTGGACGGTGTCGTTATCCCTGGGGAGACAGCCTACCTACTCACTGTCACCTGCAGCCTGAGTACTGGAAATGCAGGCACCGCACTGCGTTCTTGGTCCTCAACCTGCAGATGGATAACCAGTAGGTGGGGGAGACCACCGTCACCATCTCCTGTGCCACTTCTAAAAGGGGGAGGTGTCAGAAACAAATAATAAAAAATATGATTTCCATTGTCCATGAGCTGACACTCTGCCTCACCCTTTGGTGCCACAGAGCTCACACTCATCCCCTACTTTCAACTCCCCCACCATGGCATAATTAAAAGGTTCCTTATTTGGCCAATGTCCTTAGAAATGCAGTTTTATGACTTGGTAAATCAGATATGAACTCTTTGAAGGGAAAAAAAAAGGTTCTGAGGTCCTTTGTTCTCTCAGCTAAAACACTTTAAGTCAAATTTCATGCACTACATTAGTAGTGGATTTAGGAAAATTATATTTCTAGAATCCTTATGAAATGGCAAATGTAAAACACCATTTTGCTTTGCTGAGTGATGGCCGGAATCATAGCAAATGGATTTCCACCAGTCGTGTTTTCTGTCTATCAAAAGGTAAATTCATGAGGGGGAACATGAAGCTAATATCCTTTGTCTGTGAGGAGCAGTATTATAGTAGTTATATTCTTGTATATAGGGGCAGTATTATAGTAGTTATATTCTTGTATATAGGAGCAGTATTATAGTAGTTATATTCTTGTATATAGGAGCAGTATTATAGTAGTTATATTCTTGTATATAGGGGGCAGTATTACAGTAGTTATATTCTTGTTAATAGGAGCAGTATTATAGTAGTTATATTCTTGTATATAGGGGGCAGTATTATAGTAGTTATATTCTTGTATATAGGGGCAGTATTATAGTAGTTATATTCTTGTATATAGGAGCAGTATTATAGTAGTTATATTCTTGTATATAGGGGCAGTATTATAGTAGTTATATTCTTGTATATAGGGGCAGTATTATAGTAGTTATATTCTTGTATATAGGAGCAGTATTATAGAGTTATATTCTTGTATATAGGGCAGTATTATAGTAGTTATATTCTTGTATATAGGGCAGTATTATAGTAGTATATATTCTTGTATATAGGGCAGTATTATAGTAGTTATATTCTTGTATATAGGGCAGTATTATAGTAGTTATATTCTTGTATATAGGGCAGTATTATAGTAGTTATATTCTTGTATATAGGGAGCAGTATTATAGTAGTTATATTCTTGTATATAGGAGGCAGTATTATAGTAGTTATATTCTTGTATATAGGAGCAGTATTATAGTAGTTATATTCTTGTATATAGGGCAGTATTATAGTAGTTATATTCTTGTATATAGGAGCAGTATTATAGTAGTTATATTCTTGTATATAGGAGCAGTATTATAGTAGTTATATTTCTTGTATATAGGATGCAGTATTATAGTAGTTATATTCTTGTATATAGGAGGCAGTATTATAGTATTATATATTCTTGTATATAGGAGCAGTATTATAGTAGTTATATCTTGTATATAGGCAGTATTATAGTAGTTATATTCTTGTATATAGGGCAGTATTATAGTAGTTATATTCTTGTATATAGGAGCAGTATTATAGTAGTTATATTCTTGTATATAGGCAGTATAGTGTATTTTATAGGTATTTTTAGTTATATTCTTTGTATATAGGGGCAGTATTATAGTAGTATATTCTTGTATATAGGGCAGTATTATAGTAGTTATATTCTTGTATATAGGAGCAGTATTATAGTAGTTATATTCTTGTATATAGGAGCAGTATTATAGTAGTTATATTCTTGTATATAGGGGCAGTATTATAGTAGTTATATTCTTGTATATAGGCAGTATTATAGTAGTTATATCTGTATATAGGAGCAGTATTATAGTAGTTATATTCTTGTATATAGGAGCAGTATTATAGTAGTTATATTCTTGTATATAGGGCAGTATTATATAGTATTATATTCTTGTATATAGGAGCAGTATTATAGTAGTTATATTCTTGTATATAGGAGCAGTATTATAGTAGTTATATTCTTGTATATAGGAGCAGTATTATAGTAGTTATATTCTTGTATATAGGAGCAGTATTATAGTAGTTATATTCTTGTATATAGGAGCAGTATTATAGTAGTTATATTCTTGTATATAGGGCAGTATTATAGTAGTTATATCTTGTATATAGGAGCAGTATTATAGTAGTTATATTCTTGTATATAGGGCAGTATTATAGTAGTTATATTCTTGTATATAGGAGCAGTATTATAGTAGTTATTTCTTGTTATAGGAGCAGTATTATAGTAGTTATTTCTTGTATATAGGAGCAGTATTATAGTAGTTATTTTTGTATATGGAGTAAGAACTAAAGCAGTATTATAGTAGTTATATTCTTGTATATAGGAGCAGTATTATAGCAGTTATTTTTTGTATATAGGTGCAGTATTATAGTAGTGATATTCTTGTATATAGGAGCAGTATTATAGTAGTTATATTCTTGTATATAGGGGCAGTATTATAGTAGTTATATTCTTGTATATAGAGGCAGTATTATAGTAGTTATATTCTTGTATATAGGGACAGTATTATAGTAGTTATATTCTTGTATATAGGAGCAGTATTATAGTAGTTATATTCTTGTATATAGGGGCAGTATTATAGTAGTTATATTCTTGTATATAGGGGCAGTATTATAGTAGTTATATTCTTGTATATAGGGGCAGTATTATAGTAGTTATATTCTTGTATATAGGGGCAGTATTATAGTAGTTATATTCTTGTATATAGGGGCAGTATTATAGTAGTTATATTCTTGTATATAGGAGCAGTATTATAGTAGTTATATTCTTGTATATAAGGAGCAGTATTATAGTAGTTATATTCTTGTATATAGGGGCAGTATTATAGTAGTTATATCTTGTATATAGGGGCAGTATTATAGTAGTTATATTCTTGTATATAGGGGCAGTATTATAGTAGATATATTCTTGTATATAGGAGCAGTATTATAGTAGTTATATTCTTGTGTATAGGAGCAGTATTATAGTACTTATATTCTTGTATATAGGAGCAGTATTATAGTAGTTATATTCTTGTATATAGGGGCAGTATTATAGTAGTTATATTCTTGTATATAGGGGCAGTATTATAGTAGTTATATTCTTGTATATAGGGGCAGTATTATAGTAGTTATATTCTTGTATATAGGGGCAGTATTATAGTAGTTATATTCTTGTATATAGGGGCAGTATTATAGCAGTTATATTCTTGTATATAGGAGCAGTATTATAGTAGTTATATTCTTGTATATAGGGGCAGTATTATAGTAGTTATATTCTTGTATATAGGGGCAGTATTATAGTAGTTATATTCTTGTATATAGGGGCAGTATTATAGTAGTTATATTCTTGTATATAGGAGCAGTATTATAGTAGTTATATTCTTGTATATAGGGGCAGTATTATAGTAGTTATATTCTTGTATATAGGGGCAGTATTATAGTAGATATATTCTTGTATATAGGAGCAGTATTATAGTAGTTATATTCTTGTGTATAGGAGCAGTATTATAGTAGTTATATTCTTGTATATAGGGGCAGTATTATAGTAGTTATATTCCTGTATATAGGGGCAGTATTATAGTAGTTATATTCTTGTATATAGGAGCAGTATTATAGTAGTTATATTCTTGTATATAGGGGCAGTATTATAGTAGTTATATTCTTGTATATAGGAGCTGTATTATAGTAGTTATATTCTTGTATACAGGAGCAGTATTATAGTAGTTATATTCTTGTATATAGGAGCAGTATTATAGTAGTTATATTCTGTATATAGGGGCAGTATTATAGTAGTTATATTCTTGTATATAGGAGCAGTATTATAGTGGTTATATTCTTGTATATAGGAGCAGTATTATAGTAGTTATATTCTTGTATATAGGAGCAGTATTAGTAGTTATATTCTTGTATATAGGAGCAGTATTATAGTAGTTATATTCTTGTATATAGGAGCAGTATTATAGTAGTTATATTCCTGTATATAGGAGCAGTATTATAGTAGTTATATTCCTGTATATAGGAGTAGTATTATAGTAGTTATATTCTTGTATATAGGAGCAGTATTATAGTAGTTATATTCTTGTACATAGGAGCAGTATTATAGTAGTTATATTCTTGTATATAGGGGCAGTATTATAGTAGTTATATTCTTGTATATAGGAGCAGTATTATAGTGGTTATGTTCTTGTATATAGGGGCAGTATTATAGTAGTTATATTCTTGTATATAGGGGCAGTATTATAGTAGTTATATTCTTGTATATAGGAGCAGTATTATAGTAGTTATATTCTTGTATATAGGAGCAGTATTATAGTAGTTATATTCTTGTATATAGGAGCAGTATTATAGTAGTTATATTCCTGTATATAGGAGTAGTATTATAGTAGTTATATTCTTGTATATAGGAGCAGTATTATAGTAGTTATATTCTTGTACATAGGAGCAGTATTATAGTAGTTATATTCTTGTATATAGGGGCAGTATTATAGTAGTTCTTGATATGTAGCCCCCTGACTTGCTGTATATCTTATTTTTGGCTGGTGTTGCTTGATCTTGTTGCGCTCGTTTAGATTGTGAGCTCTGTCCCCTTCACTTTGTATACACTGTGCGGTGCAGAATGACGGGAGGGTAAATTGTTCCACCTCGGCCGGGTGTCGGTGATGTCCGAGCCGCCGCACAATGTTCAGACAGAAGATTCTGACTTTTCCAGCGCAAATATTTGTAGCCATCTCCACAGAAACAATGTCCGATTTATGTGCGTAGTTCATATATGGGAATATTTGTTACATATAAAGTGGATGTATAATGTCTGTACACCCCTGGTAAAATCCTGGGTCTCTGCCAAATTCACCAAAACAAAGTAAAAATGCAAAATCATGTGGTTGCAAAAATGTGTGCACCCTTACACTGTGGGAAGGTTCCCCAGTTTGGGGTCTATCACCGCCTCTGTCAGGTTTTGGGGGTCTCCTGTGTACAGCGCCCTCCTCAGGTCACCACAGATTTCCTCTATCCTCAGGTCCGGGCTCGGCTCCTCTGTCAGATTTCGGGGTCTCCTGTGTACAGCGCCCTCCTCAGGTCTCCACAGATTTCCTCTATCCTCAGGTCCGGGCTCCTCCTCTGTCAGATTTCGGGGGTCTCCTGTGTACAGCGCCCTCCTCAGGTCACCACAGATTTCCTCTATCCTCAGGTCCAGGCTCGGCTCCTCCTCTGTCAGATTTCAGGGTTCTCCTGTGTACAGCGCCCTCCTCAGGTCACCACAGATTTCCTCTATCCTCAGGTCCAGGCTCGGCTCCTCCTCTGTCAGATTTCGGGGGTCTCCTGTGTACAGCGCCCTCCTCAGGTCACCACAGATTTCCTCTATCCTCAGGTCCAGGCTCGGCTCCTCCTCTGTCAGATTTCGGGGTCTCCTGTGTACAGCGCCCTCCTCAGGTCACCACAGATTTCCTCTATCCTCAGGTCCAGGCTCGGCTCCTCCTCTGTCAGATTTCGGGGGTCTCCTGTGTACAGCGCCCTCCTCAGGTCACCACAGGTTTCCTCTATCCTCAGGTCTGGGCTCGGCTCCTCCTCTGTCAGATTTCGGGGGTCTCCTGTGTACAGCGCCCTCCTCAGGTCACCACAGATTTCCTCTATCCTCAGGTCTGGGCTCGGCTCCTCCTCTGTCAGATTTCGGGGGTCTCCTGTGTACAGCGCCCTCCTCAGGTCACCACAGATTTCCCCTATCCTCAGGTCTGGGCTCGGCTCCTCCTCTGTCAGATTTCGGGGTCTCCTGTGTACAGCGCCCTCCTCAGGTCACCACAGATTTCCCCTATCCTCAGGTCTGGGCTCGGCTCCTCCTCTGTCAGATTTCGGGGTCTCCTGTGTACAGCGCCCTCCTCAGGTCACCACAGATTTCCTCTATCCTCAGGTCCGGGCTCGGCTCCTCCTCTGTCAGATTTCGGGGGTCTCCTGTGTACAGCGCCCTCCTCAGGTCACCACAGATTTCCTCTATCCTCAGGTCCGGGCTCGGCTCCTCTGTCAGATTTCGGGGGTCTCCTGTGTACAGCGCCCTCCTCAGGTCACCACAGATTTCCTCTATCCTCAGGTCCAGGCTCGGCTCCTCCTCTGTCAGATTTCGGGGGTCTCCTGTGTACAGCGCCCTCCTCAGGTCACCACAGATTTCCTCTATCCTCAGGTCCAGGCTCGGCTCCTCTGTCCGATTTCAGGGGTCTCCTGTGAGAGAAGAGGATATGTATCACAGGTATCACAGGGGAGAGAGGAGGATATGGAGACAGGATTCACAGGTTAGAGAAGAGGATATGTATTACAGGTGAGAGACGATATGGAGACAGGTATCACAGGTGAGAGAGGAGGATATGGAGACAGGTATCACAGGTGAGAGAGGAGAATATGGAGACAGGAACCACAGGTGAGAGAAGAGGATATGGAGACAGGAATCACAGGTGAGAGAAGAGGATATGGAGACAGGAATCACAGGTGAGAGGAGGATATGGAGACAGGAATCACAGGTGAGAGAGAGGAGGATATGGAGACAGGTATCACAGGTGAGAGAGAGGAGGATATGGAGACAGGTATCACAGGTGAGAGAGAAGATATGGATACAGATATCACAGGTGAGACAGGAGGATATGGAGACAGGAATCACAGGTGAGAGAAGGATATGGAGACAGGAATCACAGGTGAGAGAAGGATATGGAGACAGGAATCACAGGTGAGAGAGAAGATATGGATACAGATATCACAGGTGAGAGAGGAGGATATGGAGACAGGAACCACAGGTGAGAGAGGAGGATATGGAGACAGGAACCACAGGTGAGAGAGGAGGATATGGAGACAGGAACCACAGGTGAGAGAGGAGGATATGGAGACAGGAACCACAGGTGAGAGAGGAGGATATGGAGACAGGAATCACAGGTGAGAGAGGAGGATATGGAGACAGGAACCACAGGTGAGAGAGGAGGATATGGAGACAGGAACCACAGGTGAGAGAGGAGGATATGGAGACAGGAATCACAGGTGAGAGAGGAGGATATGGAGACAGGAATCACAGGTGAGAGAGGAGGATATGGAGACAGGAACTACAGGTGAGAGAGGAGGATATGGAGACAGGAACCACAGGTGAGAGAGGAGGATATGGAGACAGGAATCACAGGTGAGAGAGGAGGATATGGAGACAGGAATCACAGGTGAGAGAGGAGGATATGGAGACAGGTATCACAGGTGAGAGAGGAGGATATGGAGACAGGAACCACAGGTGAGAGAGGAGGATATGGAGACAGGTATCACAGGAGATAGAGGACGGTAAGGATACTGGAACCAGAGGTGAGAGGCGGTGAAATGAGAGGATTGATGCAGGACTCAGGTGTATCTGCCGGTCAGCTATAGCTCTGCGCATCTTCTCACCGCCACAATCACCAGGTCATGGTTATGGTTAATTATGGTTATTCTCAGCTGAACATATGAAGCACCAGTGATGACGGCGGTGAGTATGTATTGTGTGGTAGAACCCGGGGAACCCGCCCGCATAACGACAAAACACGTGTTTATAATGTAACCAATGTGTACCCGTTTATTTGCTCACATATAATAACATAACCCGGGTATCATGTTTGCCACATTGCACATTGATTATAAGCACAGTACATAAATACACCATACATTACATATAACATCACATAACACTTATATTGCACATAACATCTTAGGGTATGTGCACACAGGGAGTTTTAGGGCCGGATTAGCAGCGGAAACCGCCGGTCGGTTTACATAAATTTCATGCAAATTTATGTTAATCCAAACCGGCGTTTGGATTAACATATAAACCTATGGAAACCGACACCCGCTGTGCACACAGCGGCGGTTTACACATGCTCATCCGTTGCTAACCCGCCGGGTTCCCAGCGGGTTAGCAAAGAATGAGCTTGCTCTATATTGTGGCCGGTTCTGCAGCGGCTGCAAGCAGAATCATGTGCTGCTTCCAGCCGCCGCAACACCGCCGCCGCTAACCCGCTGTGCACCGCCGCACACCCGCCCGTCTCCCGCAGCACGGACCCGACAGGAAGCCGGTGGACGGCTCCGGAGCTTCCTGTCGGGTCCCGCCCAGCCGCCGCCGCCACTAACCCGCCCCCGTGCGCACATACCCTTATAGTAACCCAGGACCTGTAACCACCTCTCTGTCCCCATTGGAGCTCTATCACCTGCTCCCATGGTGGCTCCGGCCGCTCTACACGTTCCATATACATTTAACCAGATATAAGTTACTGTATATATCAATGAAGACCCCTCCGGGTTCATAACAGGGATTGAGCTCCCTGAGTACCGGGTATGTCATGTATCCCCAAGGGGCTCCTTTCTGGACGCATCTCAACCACACATCCAAGTCAGCGCCCACCTGGTTCAACCATGGTTTCCCCACTCTAGGAGCCCATCTAACCCCTACTTCTGACCTTCGCTACATACGCTTCAACGGGCCCTGTGGGCCCCAATGGCGGTACCTGCCTGATGACTCCATATACATCCCATAGTCAGGGCTCCTGCCTGACCGGGACCTTCCACACCACATGTGATCCATCATACAATATCCATGGATCCCATGCCTCTTCACCCCGCTCACAGCCATCATAATCCATCCATGGACTGTGGCTCCTCCATGACCATAACAGGGACCTGGTGAACCGTAGAATCCGGGCTAACCACGCGTCACCCTGACCTACTCACCACGGTACGGGCCACCAGTCACCACCAAACCTCCATCTCATGGCAGGACTCCAGGTGGACGACTGCACCCTGCGTCTGAGCAGCACCCTCCCGGATCAGCCATGGTTACCCTTCTAGGAGCCGTCATGACCCCTCTCTCTGGCCACAGGAGCACTCACACCATTAGAGGTCGTGGTTGAGGGACAGGTACCCTCTGCAAGCAGCAAACAAGCCTCCCTCTCGTCCCCCAGGGACTGAACGCCTCCAACATCATCCACTCCAGCTGGGGCTCTCCCACAGACTCCGCACATGGCCTTTCTATCTAAGCCATCACATATACATATAGTTCAGCAGGTCCCTCACTGATTGTCTAGTCGGACCTAAGGACAGCTATGCCCACCTGGCACATTTCACGCACAGGGTGCACAGTTCACTCAATCATACGGGAACTGCTTTTCTTACCGGGCACGGATCCGGGTCTCGCTACCTGGGTCACGGGTTCACCAAGCCTCCCCAAGGGCTCATTTCCCATACGTGTTTCACCCCACACCCGGACTAGTATCCACCAGGTTCAGCCACGGCTTCCCCACTCCAGGAGCTGTCACGACCTCGGTCCTAGGCACCGGTATGGAGCTAGCAGGCTCCTATCATGTTCACACACCCAGAGCCCTGGACTGCTCTGCAATCTCTCTCTGGTCTCTGAGTTCTCTCAATCATTCAGCTGGCAGGCTCTTATCGTGCCTGCCACTCCCACTCTGACTCATCCAGCTGAGCTGCTACTACTCCAGACACACCCCCTGGGCTGTCAGCAATCAGCACCCATTCCTTTCCTCAGGGCCTCATCGATCTCAGGAGCCACTCACAGCCGCTCATTAGGCTCATGAATTTATCAGATCTACAGCAATCACTCTCACATTTAACACCTTGTGTTCCAGGTAGGTTCACACAGCATCATCACAGAAAAAGCGGCCAGTGTGAACAGGATCATACCCTGATCCTGCATGTGATGCGCCCCGGCCATGGGGACCATGCCGGCGGTGCCTCACAGTGTGTAGTGGTCTGTTCCAGATTGTGTCTGTCCCTTTAAGTACCTCTGGACAGAGAGTTGCTCCTGCACACTACAGCTCACTCCTTAGCCATCCATCTATGCTCATTAGTGAGATTTCGATATGTATGATATGTAAGTTCATGTATTTCTCATTTGTTGTGTTCCAGCGCCATCTGCTGGTGAAAATATACAGTTTATAACACTTTGTATTGAAGGAATCTGACATGTAAATTGGGTGTTGTCCTATTGGCCAATGACCTAGTCACTAGGGTCAGTAGGTGGAGCTACTTCCAGTCTCTTCTCTAGACAGGACTGAACATTCCCCAGTTCTGGACAAGATGGCGCACAGAGCAGAGGACATGTGAGCACTCTCCTCACCACTTTCACGCCCCAAGACCTAGGATTCTTCTCTGTCTTCCCCAGACTGTGTGCTAATGGCTTTCCACCCTGGATCCTCGCTGTCCGGATTTATGTGTGCCACATCAGCAGTAGGGCATAGTGAATGTAAAGCAGAACCTACTGCCCGCATGTTGGAAAAGATCGAGGGTCTCCCATCCTACCACAACCTTACGCTATTGTGCCGTGACCAGCTGTGAAACTACCCCAGGATTCCCAGGTATGTAAAACCCTCCTGTTATCTCTAACCTTCTGCTCTAAGCAACAAAAGCCTCGGAACCTTCCTAAAACTACATATAAATGCTACATTTGGAACAATCTGTGCTCTTACAATGAATACTGACATGCAGATGGGTTCTGGAGCTGTAAGCGGTACTTGCCGTGGCCGGCGCTTGTGAGACTGTCACATGTACTCCATGTTGGGTGTCCTCTTACCTGTGTGGTGCAGTGAGTGGATGGGAGGTTTATTGCTCCCAGCATGGTACAACCTGGCCTGGATGTTCCCTGAAGCTCCAGGTTTTCCAGGTCAGGATCAGGTGGAGCGATCAGACCTGGATGAGGAGTGAGAGAGGAGCTGGGCTGGTGTAAGCCTGGATGTGCAGCATTGTCTGGTTATACAGCTGGAAGGGTGATAAGACTCAAGCAACCCAGGGAAAGGCACCTGGTGGTCACCTATGGACTGCAGCTGTTGTCTTAAAGTGTGAATATAACACTGGAGTTTGCACGTTAAGCTCATGTGCTGCCTCGTTACTGCGCCCCGGCCGCGGCCCACCAGTAAATCCCTACACCTGCCATAGTAAAGGCCAATGTCATCCCTGACACTGGTTTCACACTACAGGTTTTGCAAATCCAATGATGTCCGATAAAAATCAGACAGCATCGGACCGATTCTGGCCCCCATGCAGCCCTATGGGCATGGGACCGATTCTGGCCCCCATGCAGCCCTATGGGCATGGGACCGATTCTGGCCCCCATGCAGCCCTATGGGCATGGGACCGATTCTGGCCCCCATGCAGCCCTATGGGCATGGGACCGATTCTGGCCCCCATGCAGCCCTATGGGCATGGGACCGATTCTGGCCCCCATGCAGCCCTATGGGCATGGGACCGATTCTGGCCCCCATGCAGCCCTATGGGCATGGGACCGATTCTGGCCCCCATGCAGCCCTATGGGCATGGGACCGATTCTGGCCCCCATGCAGCCCTATGGGCATCGGACCGACTCTGGCCCCCATGCAGCCCTATGGGCATCGGACCGACTCTGGCCCCCATGCAGCCCTATGGGCATCGGACCGACTCTGGCCCCCATGCAGCCCTATGGGCATGGGACCGACTCTGGCCCCCATGCAGCCCTATGGGCATCGGACCGACTCTGGCCCCCATGCAGCCCTATGGGCATGGGACCGATTCTGGCCCCCATGCAGCCCTATGGGCATGGGACCGATTCTGGCCCCCATGCAGCCCTATGGGCATGGGACCGATTCTGGCCCCCATGCAGCCCTATGGGCATGGGACCGATTCTGGCCCCCATGCAGCCCTATGGGCATGGGACCGATTCTGGCCCCCATGCAGCCCTATGGGCATGGGACCGATTCTGGCCCCCATGCAGCCCTATGGGCATGGGACCGATTCTGGCCCCCATGCAGCCCTATGGGCATGGGACCGATTCTGGCCCCCATGCAGCCCTATGGGCATCGGACCGACTCTGGCCCCCATGCAGCCCTATGGGCATCGGACCGATTCTGGCCCCCATGCAGCCCTATGGGCATCGGACCGACTCTGGCCCCCATGCAGCCCTATGGGCATCGGACCGACTCTGGCCCCCATGCAGCCCTATGGGCATGGGACCGACTCTGGCCCCCATGCAGCCCTATGGGCATGGGACCGACTCTGGCCCCCATGCAGCCCTATGGGCATGGGACCGATTCTGGCCCCCATGCAGCCCTATGGGCATGGGACCGATTCTGGCCCCCATGCAGCCCTATGGGCATGGGACCGATTCTGGCCCCCATGCAGCCCTATGGGCATGGGACCGATTCTGGCCCCCATGCAGCCCTATGGGCATGGGACCGATTCTGGCCCCCATGCAGCCCTATGGGCATGGGACCGATTCTGGCCCCCATGCAGCCCTATGGGCATGGGACCGATTCTGGCCCCCATGCAGCCCTATGGGCATGGGACCGATTCTGGCCCCCATGCAGCCCTATGGGCATGGGACCGATTCTGGCCCCCATGCAGCCCTAGGGCATGGGACCGATTCTGGCCCCCATGCAGCCCTATGGGCATGGGACCGATTCTGGCCCCCATGCAGCCCTATGGGCATGGGACCGATTCTGGCCCCCATGCAGCCCTATGGGCATGGGACCGATTCTGGCCCCCATGCAGCCCTATGGGCATGGGACCGATTCTGGCCCCCATGCAGCCCTATGGGCATGGGACCGATTCTGGCCCCCATGCAGCCCTATGGGCATGGGACCGATTCTGGCCCCCATGCAGCCCTATGGGCATGGGACCGATTCTGGCCCCCATGCAGCCCTATGGGCATGGGACCGATTCTGGCCCCCATGCAGCCCTATGGGCATGGGACCGATTCTGGCCCCCATGCAGCCCTATGGGCATGGGACCGATTCTGGCCCCCATGCAGCCCTATGGGCATGGGACCGATTCTGGCCCCCATGCAGCCCTATGGGCATGGGACCGATTCTGGCCCCCATGCAGCCCTATGGGCATGGGACCGATTCTGGCCCCCATGCAGCCCTATGGGCATCGGACCGAATCGGATGTGCACTAAATGCCATCTGATTTGGTCCGATCCGATTTTGTCCAATTTTTTTATCGGTGCAAAAATTGTCAAAAATCTGTGCTGAGTGTCAGCTCTTGGCCCCGGCTGTATATATGTGTGTGGGGGCAGACACTGGTCACAGCGGCTGTATACTGTGCTGACGTGTCAGCTCTTGGCCCCGGCTGTATATATTGTGTGGGGGAGAACTGGTACAGCGGTGTATACTGGCTGAGTGTCAGCTCTTGGCCCGGCTGTATATATTGTGTGGGGGCAGACACTGGTACAGCGGTGTATACTGTGGCTGAGTGTCAGCTCTTGGCCCCGGCTGTATATATATGGTGTGGTGGGGGCAGACACTGGTACAGCGGTGTATACTGTGCGGAGTGTCAGCTCTTGGCCTCCGGCTGTATATATTGTGTGGGGGGAGACCAGGTACAGCGGTGTATACTGGCGAGTGTCAGCTCTTGGCCCCGGCTGTATATATTGGTGTGGGGGAGACACTGGTACAGCGCTGTATACTGTGCTGAGTGTCAGCTCTTGGCCCCGGCTGTATATATTGTGTGTGGGGCAGACACTGGTACAGCGGTGTATACTGTGCTGAGTGTCAGCTCTTGGCCCCGGCTGTATATATTGTGTTGGAGACACTGGTACAGCGGTTATACTGTGCTGAGTGTCAGCTCTTGGCCCCGGCTGTATATATTGTGTGGGGGCAGACACTGGTACAGCGGTGTATACTGTGCTGAGTGTCAGCTCTTGGCCCCGGCTGTATATATTGTGTGGGGCAGACACTGGTACAGCGGTGTATACTGTGCTGAGTGTCAGCTCTTGGCCCCGGCTGTATATATTGTGTGGTGGGAGACACTGGTACAGCGGTGTATACTGTGCTGAGTGTCAGCTCTTGGCCCCGGCTGTATATATTTGTGGGGGAGACACTGGTACAGCGCTGTATACTGTGCTGAGTGTCAGCTCTTGGCCCCGGCTGTATATATAGTGTGGGGGAGACACTGGTACAGCGGTGTATACTGGGCTGAGTGTCAGCTCTTGGCCCCGGCTGTATATATTGTGTGGGGAGACACTGGTACAGCGTGTATACTGTGCTGAGTGTCAGCTCTTGGCCCCGGCTGTATATATTGTGGTGGGGGAGACACTGGTACAGCGGTGTATACTGTGCTGAGTGTCAGCTCTTGGCCCCGGCTGTATATATTGTGTGGGGGACGACACTGGTACAGCGCTGTATACTGTGCGAGTGTCAGCTCATTGGCCCGGCTGTATGAATTTGTGGGGGGAGACACTGGTACAGCGCTGTATACTGTGCTGAGTGTCAGCTCTTGGCCCCGGCTGTATATATTGTGTGGGGCGAGACACTGGTACAGCGTGTATACTGTGCTGAGTGTCAGCTCTTGGCCCCGGCTGTATATATTGTGTGGGGCAGACACTGGTACAGCGGTGTATACTGTGCTGAGTGTCAGCTCTTGGCCCCGGCTGTATATATTGTGTGGGTGAGACACTGGTACAGCGGTGTATACTGTGCTGAGTGTCAGCTCTTGGCCCCGGCTGTATATATATGTGGGGGGGCAGACACTGGTACAGCGTGTTTACTGTGCGAGTGTCAGCTCTTGGCCCCGGCTGTATATATGTGTGTGGGGCAGACACTGGTACAGCGGTGTATACTGGGCTGAGTGTCAGCTCTTGGCCCGGCTGTATATATTGTGTGGGGCAGACACTGTACAGCGGTGTATACTGTGCTGAGTGTCAGCTCTTGGCCCCGGCTGTATATATTGTGTGGGGGAGACACTGGTACAGCGGTGTATACTGTGCTGAGTGTCAGTCTTGGCCCTGGCTGTATATATTGTGTTGGAGACACTGGTACAGCGGTGTATACTGTGCTGAGTGTCAGCTCTTGGCCCCGGCTGTATATATTGTGTGGGGGAGACACTGGTACAGCGGTGTATACTGTGCTGAGTGTCAGCTCTTGGCCCCGGCTGTATATATGTGTGGGGCAGACACTGGTACAGCGGTGTATACTGTGCTGAGTGTCAGCTCTTGGCCCCGGCTGTATATATTGGTGTGGTGGAGACACTGGTACAGCGGTGTATACTGTGCTGAGTGTCAGCTCTTGGCCCCGGCTGTATATATTGTGTGGGGCAGACACTGGTACAGCGGTGTATACTGTGCTGAGTGTCAGCTCTTGGCCCCGGCTGTATATATAGTGTGTGGGAGACACTGGTACAGCGGTGTATACTGGCTGAGTGTCAGCTCTTGGCCCCGGCTGTATATTGTGGGGGAGACACTGGTACAGCGGCTGTATACTGTGCTGAGTGTCAGTCTTGGCCCCGGCTGTATATATTGTGTGGGGGGAGACACTGGTACAGCGGTGTATACTGTGCTGAGTGTCAGCTCTTGGCCCCGGCTGTATATATTGTGTGGGGGCAGACACTGGTACAGCGGCTGTATACTGTGCTGAGTGTCAGCTCTTGGCCCGGCTGTATATATTGTGTGTGGGGAGACACTGGTACAGCGCTGTATACTGTGCTGAGTGTCAGCTCTTGGCCACCGGCTGTATATATTGTGTGGGGGCAGACACTGGTACAGCGGTGTATACTGTGCTGAGTGTCAGCTCTTGGCCCGGCTGTATATATTGTGTGGGGGCAGACACTGGTACAGCGGTGTATACTGGGCTGAGTGTCAGCTCTTGGCCCCGGCTGTATATATTGTGTGGGGCAGACACTGGTACAGCGGTGTATACTGTGCTGAGTGTCAGCTCTTGGCCCGGCTGTATATATTGTGTGGGGGGCAGACACTGGTACAGCGGTGTATACTGTGCTGAGTGTCAGCTCTTGGCCCCGGCTGTATATATTGTGTGGGGAGACACTGGTACAGCGGTGTATACTGTGCTGAGTGTCAGCTCTTGGCCCGGCTGTATATATGTGTGTGGGGAGACACTGGTACAGCGGTGTATACTGTGCTGAGTGTCAGCTCTTGGCCCGGCTGTATATATTGTGTGGGGGCAGACACTGGTACAGCGGTGTATACTGTGCTGAGTGTCAGCTCTTGGCCCCGCTGTATATATTGTGTGGGGAGACACTGGTACAGCGGTGTATACTGTGCTGAGTGTCAGCTCTTGGCCCCGGCTGTATATATTGTGTGGGGGCAGACACTGGTACAGCGGTGTATACTGTGCTGAGTGTCAGCTCTTGGCCCGGCTGTATATATTGTGTGGGGGCAGACACTGGTACAGCGGTGTATACTGTGCTGAGTGTCAGCTCTTGGCCCGGCTGTATATATTGTGTGGGGGAGACACTGGTACAGCGTGTATACTGTGCTGAGTGTCAGCTCTTGGCCCCGGCTGTATATATTGTGTGGGGAGACACTGGTACAGCGTGTATACTGTGCTGAGTGTCAGCTCTTGGCCCCGGCTGTATATATGTGTGTGGGGAGACACTGGTACAGCGGTGTATACTGTGCTGAGTGTCAGCTCTTGGCCCCGGCTGTATATATGTGTGGGGACACTGGTACAGCGGTGTATACTGTGCTGAGTGTCAGCTCTTGGCCCCGGCTGTATATATTGTGTGGGGGGAGACACTGGTACAGCGGTGTATACTGGGCTGAGTGTCAGCTCTTGGCCCCGGCTGTATATATTGTGTGGGGGCAGACACTGGTACAGCGGTGTATACTGTGCTGAGTGTCAGCTCTTGGCCTCGGCTGTATATATTGTTGTGGGGCAGACACTGGTACAGCAGCGTGTATACTGTGCGAGTGTCAGCTCTTGGCCCGGCTGTATATATTGTGTGGGGGGAGACACTGGTACAGCGTGTATACTGTGCTGAGTGTCAGCTCTTGGCCCCGGCTGTATATATTGTGTGGGGGGAGACACTGGTACAGCGGTGTTATACTGTGCTGAGTGTCAGCTCTTGGCCCCGGCTGTATATATTGTGTGGGGGCAGACACTGGTACAGCGGTGTATACTGTGCTGAGTGTCAGCTCTTGGCCCCGGCTGTATATATTGTGTGGGGGGCAGACACTGGTACAGCGGTGTATACTGTGCTGAGTGTCAGCTCTTGGCCCCGGCTGTATATATTGTGTGGGGAGACACTGGTACAGCGGTGTATACTGTGCTGAGTGTCAGCTCTTGGCCCCGGCTGTATATATTGTGTGGGGGAGACACTGGTACAGCGGTGTATACTGTGCTGAGTGTCAGCTCTTGGCCCGGCTGTATATATTGTGTGTGGGGGAGACACTGGTACAGCGGTGTATACTGTGCTGAGTGTCAGCTCTTGGCCCCGGCTGTATATATTGTGTGTGGGGGACACTGGTACAGCGGTGTATACTGTGCTGAGTGTCAGCTCTTGGCCCCGGCTGTATATATTGTGTGTGGGGAGACACTGGTACAGCGGTGTATACTGTGCTGAGTGTCAGCTCTTGGCCCGGCTGTATATATTGTGTGGGGGAGACACTGGTACAGCGGTGTATACTGTGCTGAGTGTCAGCTCTTGGCCCCGGCTGTATATATTGTGTGTGGGGAGACACTGGTACAGCGGTGTATACTGTGCTGAGTGTCAGCTCTTGGCCCGGCTGTATATATTGTGTGGGGGAGACACTGGTACAGCGGTGTATACTGGCTGAGTGTCAGCTCTTGGCCCGGCTGTATATATTGTGTGGGGGCAGACACTGGTACAGCGGTGTATACTGTGCTGAGTGTCAGCTCTTGGCCCCGGCTGTATATATTGTGTGGGGAGACACTGGTACAGCGGTGTATACTGTGCTGAGTGTCAGCTCTTGGCCCCGGCTGTATATATTGTGTGGGGGAGACACTGGTACAGCGGTGTATACTGTGCTGAGTGTCAGCTCTTGGCCCCGGCTGTATATATTGTGTGTGGGGAGACACTGGTACAGCGGTGTATACTGGGCTGAGTGTCAGCTCTTGGCCCCGGCTGTATATATTGTGTGGGGGAGACACTGGTACAGCGGTGTATACTGGGCTGAGTGTCAGCTCTTGGCCCGGCTGTATATATTGTGTGGGGAGACACTGGTACAGCGGTGTATACTGTGCTGAGTGTCAGCTCTTGGCCCCGGTGTATATATTGTGTGGGGGCAGACACTGGTACAGCGGTGTATACTGTGCTGAGTGTCAGCTCTTGGCCCCGGCTGTATATATTGTGTGGGGAGACACTGGTACAGCGGTGTATACTGTGCTGAGTGTCAGCTCTTGGCCCGGCTGTATATATTGTGTGGGGGAGACACTGGTACAGCGGTGTATACTGTGCTGAGTGTCAGCTCTTGGCCCCGGCTGTATATATTGTGTGGGGAGACACTGGTACAGGGGTGTATACTGTGCTGAGTGTCAGCTCTTGGCCCGGCTGTATATATTGTGTGTGGGGGAGACATGGTACAGCGGTGTATACTGTGCTGAGTGTCAGCTCTTGGCCCCGGCTGTATATATTGTGTGGGGGAGACACTGGTACAGCGTGTATACTGTGCTGAGTGTCAGCTCTTGGCCCCGGCTGTATATATTGTGTGGGGAGACACTGGTACAGCGTGTATACTGTGCTGAGTGTCAGCTCTTGGCCCGGCTGTATATATTGTGTGGGGGAGACACTGGTACAGCGGTGTATACTGTGCGAGTGTCAGCTCTTGGCCCCGGCTGTATATATTGTGTGGGGCAGACACTGGTACAGCGGTGTATACTGTGCTGAGTGTCAGCTCTTGGCCCCGGCTGTATATATTGTGTGGGGGAGACACTGGTACAGCGGTGTATACTGTGCTGAGTGTCAGCTCTTGGCCCCGGCTGTATATATTGTGTGGGGAGACACTGGTACAGCGGTGTATACTGTGCTGAGTGTCAGCTCTTGGCCCCGGCTGTATATATTGTGTGGGGGAGACACTGGTACAGCGGTGTATACTGGCTGAGTGTCAGTCTTGGCCCCGGCTGTATATATTGTGTGGGGGAGACACTGGTACAGCGGTGTATACTGTGCTGAGTGTCAGCTCTTGGCCCCGCTGTATATATTGTGTGGGGGAGACACTGGTACAGCGGTGTATACTGTGCTGAGTGTCAGCTCTTGGCCCGGCTGTATATATTGTGTGGGGAGACACTGGACAGCGGTGTATACTGTGCTGAGTGTCAGCTCTTGGCCCGGCTGTATATATTGTGTGGGGAGACATGGTACAGCGGTGTATACTGTGCTGAGTGTCAGCTCTTGGCCCGGCTGTATATATTGTGTGGGGAGACATGGTACAGCGGTGTATATGTGCGAGTGTCAGCTCTTGGCCCCGGCTGTATATATTGTGTGGGGCAGACACTGGTACAGCGGTGTATACTGTGCGGAGTGTCAGCTCTTGGCCCCGGCTGTATATATTGTGTGGGGCAGACACTGGTACAGCGGTGTATACTGTGCGGAGTGTCAGCTCTTGGCCCCGGCTGTATATATTGTGTGGGGCAGACACTGGTACAGCGGTGTATACTGTGCGGAGTGTCAGCTCTTGGCCCCGGCTGTATATATTGTGTGGGGCAGACACTGGTACAGCGGTGTATACTGTGCGGAGTGTCAGCTCTTGGCCCCGGCTGTATATATTGTGTGGGGCAGACACTGGTACAGCGGTGTATACTGTGCGGAGTGTCAGCTCTTGGCCCCGGCTGTATATATTGTGTGGGGCAGACACTGGTACAGCGGTGTATACTGTGCGGAGTGTCAGCTCTTGGCCCCGGCTGTATATATTGTGTGGGCAGACACTGGTACAGCGGTGTATACTGGGCTGAGTGTCAGCTCTTGGCCCCGGCTGTATATATTGTGTGGGGCAGACACTGGTACAGCGGTGTATACTGTGCGGAGTGTCAGCTCTTGGCCCCGGCTGTATATATTGTGAGATTCTGCTTGTTCATCGTCACCAGATTTCCCTCCGGTGACACCAGGAAAACGCTGGAGCGATTAGATAATGAGGCCAATATTAATCAGAGGAGAGGAAACACTCGCACAACACACAATATACTATACAAACCAACACACAATATACTGTACACGCCAAACCACACAATATACTATACACCACACCACACCAATATACTATACACACGACCACACACAATATACTATCAACACACAAACACAATATATGTACACCGCACAACACACACAATATACTATACACCACACACCACACACAATATACTATACACACACACACACACACAATATACTATACACCAAACACCACACACAATATACTATACACCACACAACACACACAATATACTATACACCACACACCACACACAATATACTATACACCACACAACACACACACTATACTATACACCGCACAACACACACAATATACTATACACCACACAATATACTATACACCGCACAACACACAATATACTATACACCATACAACACACAACAATATACTATACACACACACAATATACTATACACCACACAACACACACAATATACTATACACCACACACACAATATACTATACACCGCACAACACACACAATATACTATACACCACACACAATATACTATACACCGCACACAATATACTGTACACTGCACAACACACTATATATACTATACAACACACAATATACTGTACACCGCACAACACACAATATACTATACACACACACACCACACACAATATACTATACACCACACACACACACAATATATACTATACAACACACAACACACAATATACTGTACACCGCACAACACACACACATATACTATACACCACACACCACACACAATATACTATACACCACACACCACACACAATATACTATACACCACACACCACACACAATATACTATACACCACACAACACACACAATATACTATACACCACACTACACACCACACAAATTACTATACACCACACAACACACACACTATACTATACACCGCACAACACACACAATATACTATACACCACACAATATACTATACACCGCACAAACACACAATATACTATACACCATACAACACACACAATATACTATACACCACACAATATACTATACACCACACAACACACACAATATACTATACACCACACACAATATACTATACACCGCACAACACACAATATACTATACACCACACACAATATACTATACACCGCACACAATATACTGTACACTGCACAACACACTATATATACTATACACCGCACAACACACACAATATACTATACACCACACAACACACACAATATACTATACACCACACAATATACTATACACCACACAACACACACAATATACTATACACCACACAACACACACAATATACTATACACCACACACAATATACTATACACCGCACAACACACAATATACTATACACCACACACAATATACTATACACCGCACACAATATACTGTACACCGCACAACACACACAATATACTATACACCACACAACACACACAATATACTATACACCGCACAACACACACAATATACTATACAACACACACAATATACTATACACCACACAACACACAATATACTATACACCGCACAACACACACAATATACTATACACCACACACAATATACTATACACCACACAACACACACAATATACTATACAACACACACAATATACTATACACCACACAACACACACAATATACTATACACCACACAACACACACAATATACTATACACCGCACAACACACACAATATACTATACACCACACAACACACACAATATACTATACACCACACAACACACACAATATACTATACACCACACAACACACACAATATACTATACACCGCACAACACACACAATATACTATACAACACACACAATATACTATACACCACACAACACACACAATATACTATACAACACACACAATATACTATACACCACACAACACACACAATATACTATACACCGCACAACACACACAATATACTATACACCGCACAACACAACAATATACTATACACCACACAACACACACAATATACTATACACCGCACAACACACACATATACTATACACCGCACAACACACACAATATACTATACAACACACACAATATACTATACACCGCACAACACACACAATATACTATACAACACACACAATATACTATACACCACACAACACACACAATGTACTGTACACCGCACAACACACACAATATACTATACACCGCAGAACACACAATATACTATACATCGCACAATATACTATACAACACACAATATACTATACACAATATACTATACACTGCACAACACACAATATACTATACAACACACAATATACTATAAACAACACACTATACTATACACCGCACAACACACACAATGTACTGTACACCGCACAACACACACAATATACTATACACCGCAGAACACACAATATAATATACACCACACAACACACACAATATACTATACACCGCAGAACACACAATATAATATACACCACACAACACACACTATATACTATACAACACACAAATATATTATACCACAACTGTACCCACAATATACTGTACACCACAGAACACAACAGTGAAACGGCAGTCATCCAGCTACTGGGAAACAGTGAAACGGCAGTCATCCAGCTACTGGGAAACAGTGAAACGGCAGTCATCCAGCTAGTGGGATACCAGTAACTGGCTACACAGAGACTTTGTACAGCTATAACAATCTCTGCACAGCCAAGCATTCCCCCAGAACACCATGTCCCACAGATCACACAGGACAAGATCTGTTACTTCTGCCTCCTCATAGACAACATCCATCAGCAGCGCGGTTGCCATTGCCCGCGGAATTGCTGAAGCCGCCAAAATGCGAGCAAACTTTGCTGAACAAGAGATGCAACTTAACTTAAAGAAGACACGCTTAGAGGCATCACTACAGAAAGAGAGAGCTGACCACGAGAGAAGGCCACAATTAGAGAAGGCACATCTGGACGCCGCCTTAGAAAGTCTAGCAGAAAAAAGGGAGGCTGCAGCCGCCATTGCAGAGGCGGAGTCACTGGAAGCCGCTTGTAATGAATTAGCAATATTGGTGGGGATTGAGCAGCATCCGGTGGCAGCCATGTTGTTCAGACTCTGCCACGTCTCGCTCCCATCATACACCTTTTTGGCCCGAGGCTAGTCATCGCTGGGAAATGGAATATGTTAATTAACCTGAGGAAATTATCCTTTAGCCAGTTGTATAGAGCTTCCTAGGGAATAAGAGCTAGGTGCATGCTGAAGCCCAGGGGCACACAGGCAAAGGAAGACCCCCTGTGTCTTGGCATAGAAATGTAGAAAACCAATTTCCCTAGTCTGCAAATTCAGTGGAAGAGTTAATTGCCCAGCCTTAGAGACTCCAAGAGTATAATCTTAATATTTTATGAACCATTGCTCATATAAAAATGTCAAGTATAAATATCGCATCCAGAAATTCAGACGATCCTAGCACATATTTCATATAAGCGCAGGACCATCGTAAGTACCCTAATCGTGATATTGGCCAGTAGGGTATGAGCAGAGCAGTCGTGTGGCATATCACTGCATAGGTAAAATCATAACTGAAAATATGAGAGCATTGTCTTCTGCCTATGACATTCGCAGGCAAAGTTATGGCCTATAATAACTATTGTATATCTCATATCTCCACTCGGGGGGGGTTGGAGTTATGAGACATCCCAGAGGTGTGAGATTAGAGGCCTCTTACAGTATAAAATGTCCCATCTCTTCTTCATCCTGTTATTCTTCCGAAGGGCATAATTACATCAAGCCAGACTTGTGGTGCCATCAGCATTAAGGTAACTGATCACATGTGTGTGTAATTCCGTGTATCCCATGTATCTTTTATTTGCATATCTGACTGTAATATTTGTAACATCTGAATAATAACTGTAAATATTAATATCTAGTGTACCATTAGGGTGATTAAATTATATAAATTTAATACTGAGTTGTCTTTTTATCTTGATCACGATCCCCACGTCCATGTGCTCATTTACCATAATACACTACAGCGGCCTATGTCATATCTGGGGAAGTGACATCACATTCCATTGATGACATCACAGCGGTCTGTCATATCTGGGTCAGTGACATCACATTCCATTGATGACATCACAGCGGCCTATGTCATATCTGGGGCAGTGACATCACATTCCATTGATGACATCACATGTCTGGGGTCGTGTGTCCGCTCTCACACATTCCAGCGTTCTCGGCTCTCAGAATATCTTGCTTCTATAAATGGTTCCGGGCAGCTCCGGAGAGCGGGGGGAGAGGGGCCCCGCTGTGCAGAATACACCAGGGACCTACAAAGAAACCCGCCACATCCAGACACCACAGAGTCACCACACCCAGGACATCCAATAGGGGCCCCAGTCCTGAGGGCCAATATACATGTCCTACCAGCAACCATACTGTGAGGTGTAGCTCATAAGGAGAGAAGGGGGTGAGGCTGGAGATAGGATAGAGGGGGGTGAGGCTGGAGATAGGATAGAGGGGGGTGAGGCTGGAGATAGTGAGGATAGAGGGGGGTGAGGCTGGAGATAGTGAGGATAGAGGGGGGTGAGGCTGGAGATAGTGAGGATAGAGGGGGTGAGGCAGGAGATAGTGAGGATAGAGGGGGGTGAGGCTGGAGATAGTGAGGATAGAGGGGGGTGAGGCTGGAGATAGGATAGAGGGGGTGAGGCTGGAGATAGTGAGGATAGAGGGGGGTGAGGCTGGAGATAGGATAGAGGGGGTGAGGCAGGAGATAGTGAGGATAGAGGGGGGTGAGGCTGGAGATAGTGAGGATAGAGGGGGGTGAGGCTGGAGATAGGATAGAGGGGGGTGAGGCTGGAGATAGTGAGGATAGAGGGGGGTGAGGCTGGAGATAGTGAGGATAGAGGGGGGTGAGGCTGGAGATAGTGAGGATAGAGGGGGTGAGGCAGGAGATAGTGAGGATAGAGGGGGGTGAGGCTGGAGATAGTGAGGATAGAGGGGGGTGAGGCTGGAGATAGGATAGAGGGGGTGAGGCTGGAGATAGTGAGGATAGAGGGGGTGAGGCTGGAGATAGTGAGGATAGAGGGGGGTGAGGCTGGAGATAGTGAGGATAGAGGGGGGTGAGGCAGGAGATAGTGAGGATAGAGGGGGGTGAGGCTGGAGATAGTGAGGATAGAGGGGGGTGAGGCTGGAGATAGGATAGAGGGGGGTGAGGCTGGAGATAGTGAGGATAGAGGGGGGTGAGGCTGGAGATAGTGAGGATAGAGGGGGGTGAGGCAGGAGATAGTGGAGGATAGAGGGGGGTGTGAGGCTGGAGATAGTGAGGATAGAGGGGGGTGAGGCTGGAGATAGGATAGAGGGGGGTGAGGCTGGAGATAGTGAGGATAGAGGGGGGTGAGGCTGGAGATAGTGAGGATAGAGGGGGGTGAGGCTGGAGATAGTGAGGATAGAGGGGGGTGAGGCAGGAGATAGTGAGGATAGAGGGGGGTGAGGCTGGAGATAGGATAGAGGGGGGTGAGGCTGGAGATAGTGAGGATAGAGGGGGGTGAGGCTGGAGATAGTGAGGATAGAGGGGGGTGAGGCAGGAGATAGTGAGGATAGAGGGGGGTGAGGCTGGAGATAGTGAGGATAGAGGGGGGTGAGGCTGGAGATAGTGAGGATAGAGGGGGGTGAGGCTGGAGATAGGATAGAGGGGGGTGAGGCTGGAGATAGTGAGGATAGAGGGGGGTGAGGCAGGAGATAGTGAGGATAGAGGGGGGTGAGGCTGGAGATAGGATAGAGGGGGGTGAGGCTGGAGATAGTGAGGATAGAGGGGGGTGAGGCTGGAGATAGTGTGAGGATAGAGGGGGGTGAGGCTGGAGATAGTGAGGATAGAGGGGGGTGAGGCTGGAGATAGTGAGGATAGAGGGGGGTGAGGCTGGAGATAGGATAGAGGGGGGTGAGGCTGGAGATAGTGAGGATAGAGGGGGGTGAGGCTGGAGATAGGATAGAGGGGGGTGAGGCTGGAGATAGTGAGGATAGAGGGGGGTGAGGCTGGAGATAGTGAGGATAGAGGGGGGTGAGGCTGGAGATAGTGAGGATAAAGGGGGGTGAGGCTGGAGATAGTGAGGATAAAGGGGGGTGAGGCTGGAGATAGTGAGGATAGAGGGGGTGAGGCTGGAGATAGTGAGGATAGAGGGGGGTGAGGCTGGAGATAGGATAGAGGGGGGTGAGGCTGGAGATAGGATAGAGGGGGGTGAGGCTGGAGATAGTGAGGATAGAGGGGGGTGAGGCTGGAGATAGTGAGGATAGAGGGGGGTGAGGCTGCACAGAGTGAGGAGAGAGGGGGGTGAGGCTGGAGATAGTGAGGGGGGTGACTGGAGGATAAGACACGATGTAACAGCAGAATAGTGAGTGCAGCTCTGGAGGTGACTGGAGGATAAGACATGATGTAACAGCAGAATAGTGAGTGCAGCTCTGGAGGTGACTGGAGGATAAGACATGATGTAACAGCAGAATAGTGAGTGCAGCTCTGGAGGTGACTGGAGGATAAGACATGATGTAACAGCAGAATAGTGACTGCAGCTCTGGAGGTGACTGGAGAATAAGACCTGATGTAACAGCAGAATAGTGAGTGCAGCTCTGGATGTGACTGGAGGATAAGACATGATGTAACAGTAGAATAGTGAGTGCAGCTCTGGAGGTGACTGGAGGATAAGACATGATGTAACAGCAGAATAGTGACTGCAGCTCTGGAGGTGACTGGAGGATAAAACATGATGTAACAGCAGAATAGTGAGTGCAGCTCTGGAGGTGACTGGAGGATAAAACATGATGTAACAGCAGAATAGTGAGTGCAGCTCTGGAGGTGACTGGAGGATAAAACATGATGTAACAGCAGAATAGTGAGTGCAGCTCTGGAGGTGACTGGAGGATAAGACATGATGTAACAGTAGAATAGTGAGTGCAGCTCTGGAGGTGACTGGAGGATAAGACATGATGTAACAGCAGAATAGTGACTGCAGCTCTGGAGGTGACTGGAGGATAAGACATGATGTAACAGCAGAAGAGTGACTGCAGCTCTGGAGGTGACTGGAGGATAAGACATGATGTAACAGCAGAATAGTGAGTGCAGCTCTGGATGTGACTGGAGGATAAGACATGATGTAACAGCAGAATAGTGAGTGCAGCTCTGGAGGTGACTGGAGGATAAGACATGATGTAACAGCAGAATAGTGAGTGCAGCTCTGGAGGTGACTGGAGGATAAGACATGATGTAACAGCAGAATAGTGACTGCAGCTCTGGAGGTGACTGGAGAATAAGACCTGATGTAACAGCAGAATAGTGAGTGCAGCTCTGGATGTGACTGGAGGATAAGACATGATGTAACAGTAGAATAGTGAGTGCAGCTCTGGAGGTGACTGGAGGATAAGACATGATGTAACAGCAGAATAGTGACTGCAGCTCTGGAGGTGACTGGAGGATAAAACATGATGTAACAGCAGAATAGTGAGTGCAGCTCTGGAGGTGACTGGAGGATAAAACATGATGTAACAGCAGAATAGTGAGTGCAGCTCTGGAGGTGACTGGAGGATAAAACATGATGTAACAGCAGAATAGTGAGTGCAGCTCTGGAGGTGACTGGAGGATAAGACATGATGTAACAGTAGAATAGTGAGTGCAGCTCTGGAGGTGACTGGAGGATAAAACATGATGTAACAGCAGAATAGTGAGTGCAGCTCTGGAGGTGACTGGAGGATAAGACATGATGTAACAGCAGAATAGTGACTGCAGCTCTGGAGGTGACTGGAGGATAAAACATGATGTAACAGCAGAATAGTGAGTGCAGCTCTGGAGGTGACTGGAGGATAAAACATGATGTAACAGCAGAATAGTGAGTGCAGCTCTGGAGGTGACTGGAGGATAAGACATGATGTAACAGTAGAATAGTGAGTGCAGCTCTGGAGGTGACTGGAGGATAAAACATGATGTAACAGCAGAATAGTGAGTGCAGCTCTGGAGGTGACTGGAGGATAAAACATGATGTAACAGCAGAATAGTGAGTGCAGCTCTGGAGGTGACTGGAGGATAAGACATGATGTAACAGCAGAATAGTGAGTGCAGCTCTGGAGGTGACTGGAGGATAAGACATGATGTAACAGCAGAATAGTGAGTGCAGCTTTGGAGGTGACTGGAGGATAAGACATAATGTAACAGCAGAATAGTGAGTGCAGCTCTGGAGGTGACTGGAGGATAAGACATGATGTAACAGCAGAATAGTGAGTGCAGCTCTGGAGGTGACTGGAGGATAAAACATGATGTAACAGCAGAATAGTGAGTGCAGCTCTGGAGGTGACTGGAGGATAAGACATGATGTAACAGCAGAATAGTGAGTGCAGCTCTGGAGGTGAGTGGATTGTGGTATTTGTGGTTGGATCAGTGTCTGGTGTTGGGCAATGGCTTCTGTTGTCTGGTATGAGCTCACGTCTACCCTGCAGACATTTCTGGGTTCGGCACTGGGGTCCTGTGTCCTCCGGGGCCCATTGTATGGAGGCTGCAGGGTGCGGGAACCAGACGCTGTTATCTGAGCTCTGACCGGACGAGAATTGTACAAATTATCTAATAACAACAAGAAGGAAAAATGAGAGAAATAACTGCGAGGAAATCCGGACACAGAACATTCCGAGGCCGTCACCATGTGTAATACAGAGGAGACCTCAATATAAAAAGTGACTGCAGCTCTGGAGGTGACTGGAGGATAAGACACAATGTAACAGCAGAATAGTGAGTGCAGCTCTGGAGGTGACTGGAGGATAAGACACAATGTAACAGCAGAATAGTGAGTGCAGCTCTGGAGGTGACTGGAGGATAAGACATGTGTGGCGCCCCTGTGACCAGGTGGCCACAAAGGGAAGTGCAGCCAGGTAAGGCAAGACGGTTGGAAACACACCCACACCGCAGCACACACCGACCCTACGCCTAGGACTCTAGTTTGGGCAAGGGGTGGCAGGTGTTAAGAGAAGTGGGTGGAGTGTAGAGGACACTGACAAAGTGGGTGGAGAGACCAACACAATAAAAACCCGGGAACACACAGGGGCAGTCAGAACGAGAGAGACGAAGCCGTCAACAGAACGTTAGAGTAGTGGAACAGAACAGAGAGAGACTTCCCAGTAAGTTTTGGGTTTCCTGGAGGCGCAGAATCCTGAGAGGCACAGACCCTAGCAGAGAAGGCCTACTCCATAGCCTGGAGGTGACAGGAAGGAGAAAGAGACTGAAAGAGACCCCACAGCTGAGGAAGGTGGGAGGACAAGGGCCCGGCAGCCGCACACATCTTAGCTGACCGGAGGAACCGTTAGAAACAGAGACTGACAGAAGGAGCATGGTGTACCCAAATATCTGAACCTGGGACACTGGAAGGCTAGGCCAATACTAGAGAACCGGCTCTGAAGAAGTGACCGAGGATTCCAGCCCCTAATCACGACACACCCGTGGGGGGCAGAGACTTTATGACCTGCAGCCTAACTTTCCACCACGGACTAGGACACAGTCGTCACACTAGGACTGGTGACCCTGACTGCAAGGGAAATATATTCACCCGTGAGTCCGCGACGACCAGACTGAACCCGGTACTACGTTTATATTGAGAGAAGGGCCTGAAAGGACTTTGAGGGAGCAACCCAGAAACGCTACCTGAGCTGCACAGTGTGGGTAACCTGGAGCAGTGCTGAAGTGTAAATTGTGTGAACTGTACTGAAAGAACTGTAAACTGTGTGAACTGTTGTGCTGTGAAAGACCTAGTAAAGTACCCAGTAAGCTCAACCCTGCCTGAAACTGTTGACTTCTAGCGTCGCAGTGAAGTCCCCCCTGAGGAGCCACAGACTGTCATCTCTGCACACTGCAAAATATAAAGGGGGGGAACAAGAGGCGCAATAGTGCCCTATCACTAGTGACACTAGTGAAAAAAGGTGGTGCTATGTGGCCGCTCACCTGGTCCAGTTGTGGTCCCCACAACTGGTTTGAAGGCGTTTTAGGAAACAAAGTTCCAAGCTGCTGCAGGACCTCCACCGACCACTGGATAGTGGTGTGTTCCAGAAGAATATGATGGGAGTATGGTGTGTCACGGTCCGCGCTGCTCAGGGTTCAGAAATAACTCACCAAAGAGCCGGGCAACTTATCATCTTCTTTATTCCACCTTATCCAACGCGTTTCAGCGCCAAACCCGGCGCCTTCCTCAGGGATATTCCTGAGGAAGGCGCCGGGTTTGGCGCTGAAACGCGTTGGATAAGGTGGAATAAAGAAGATGATAAGTTGCCCGGCTCTTTGGTGAGTTATTTCTGAACCCTGAGCAGCGCGGACCGTGACACACCATACTCCCATCATATCTCTGCACACTGGCTGGAGGAGCTGCAGCTTTGAAGTAAGTGAACTGTACTGCACACAATCCCTCACCAAGCCCATCCATCACCACTACTCCTGCCCTGGGGACCCTCAGCCCTATCCGAGGAGGGATTACCATCCACGCTGCCCCAAGTCACTGTCCCCAGCAGGAATACGGCAGTGGTGGTTCTACTAACCACATACTCTGGGTGGCGTCACAACAAATCAATTGTAAATACCCCCTTTTTAGTCTGATCCCAGGCCACGGGACCGGGTCACGACTACGGTGATATCCCAGTGAGACAGCGCCGGCCTGGTTCCCGAGTACCCCTTAGCCTAGGGGCACATCAGTTTTTCTGGCATCACAAACAGGATACCGTGCCCATTAAATCCAGGTACTGTGTGCCGAAAAGACTATTGAATTTGTGTTTGGACTATATAATAAGAATCATCATAATGGCGGCCCAAAAAGACTGACAGCATGTGCTTGGCGTGCCAGTGCCTCTCATCTTGGGTTGAGCCAGCCAGGAGCTGGAAAAGAAACCCCCGCCCCTGCCATCCTTCACTCCGGGGGAGCGCAATGCCAATCAACTTCATGTAGCCCCACCTGGGGTTGACTCGACCGACAGTGCAGCAAGGATCGGTGACGCCCCAGGAAAGGGAGGAGAGAGTGAACAGCGTGGCGAGCAGCCGCCATTACTGTATATAGACCTCCGGATGGAAGCAGAGGAGTACCTGGAGATGGATACTAGGAGGGGGATATTGAGGCTGATCCTGACGGGCCCACGGCAGCAAGGAGCTGCGGAGGAACCCAGGCGCGGAGCGCAGCAAGAGTCCCAGACAGAGCGGCATCCGGACGGGTGGTCGCAGCCCAGAATCCTGGCCTGCAAGAGAGTGCGCAGGGCCGATGTGGATGGAAGACTTATTGGGGGCCTTGGAGGAGAGTTGCCCGGGCCTGCCAGAACCGTTGAATTCAGCGCCCTGAATGCAGGAGGTGAGCGGGAAGATCATGCGATGCTGGTGGGAGAATCCCTGAGCGGACCTGACGGCCTTTCCTGAAATGGTAGAGGTTGGCGACTATTGAGGATGCCCTGGACTGGAGGGCGGATTCCTTGGAGCCAGCATTCCTCACAGCACTATCTCACATTGTGTGGGTTCAGCACAACCTCTTCAGGTGAGAGTCTTATCATAACTTTATCTCCAGAGCGGCAGCGGGTCCCTCTCATTGCGCCTCTCCTTTCTCTTTTTATCTTTGCAATACTAGAGAACCGACTCTGAAGAAGTGACCGGGGATTCCAGCCCCTAATCACGAGACACCGGTGGGGGCAGATGCTTTATAACCTGCAGCCTAACTTTCCACCACGGACTAGAACACAGCTGTCATAATAGGACTGGTGACCCTGACTGCATAGGAAAAATATTCACCCGTGAGTCCGCGACAGCCAGACTGAACCCGTGGGTGAGGTACTACGATAATAAAGAGAGAAGGGCCTGAAAGGACTTTGAGGGAGCAACACAAACGCTACCTGAGCTGCACAGTGTAAGTGACTGGGGATTCCAGACCCTAATCATGAGACATCGGTGGGGGCAGGTGCTTTATGACCTGCAGCCTAACTTTCCACCACGGACTAGAACACAGCCATCATAATAGGACTGGTGACCCTAACTGTAAGGGAAATATATTCACCCGTGAGTCCGTGATGACCAGACTGAACCCGTGGGTGACGTACTACGATAATACTCAGAAACCTTACCTGAGCTGCACAGTGTGAGTAATCCGGAGCAGTACTGAAGTGTAAAGTGTTAACTGGAAAGAGCTGAAAGAATTGTAACAGTAACTGTTGTAACCTGCTGTGAAAGACCTAGTAAAGTACCCAGTAAGCTCATCACTGCCTGAGACTATTTACTTCCAGCGTCACAGTGAAGTCCCCCCTGAGGAGCCACAGACTGTCATCCCTGCACACTGACTGAAGGAGCTGCAGCTTTGAAGTGAACTGTACTGCACATAATCCCTCACCAGGCCCATCCATCACCACTACTCCTGCCCTGGCGAACCTCAGCCCTACCCGAGGAGGGCTTACCATCCACGCTGCCCCAAGTCACCGTCCCCAGCAGGAATACGGCAGCGGTGGTTCTACTAACCACATACCCCGAGTGGCGTCATGACAAATCCCCTGTAAATAACCCCTTTTTGGACTAATCCCAGGTCACGAGACCGGGTCACGACTACCGTGATACCCCAGAGACACAGTGCCGGCCCGGCTCTCGAGTACCCCATAGCCTGGGGGCGCATAACATGATGTAACAGCAGAATAGTGACTGCAGCTCTGAAGGTGACTGGAGGATAAGACATGATGTAACAGCAGAATAGTGAGTGCAGCTCTGGAGGTGACTGGAGGATAAGACACAATGTAACAGCAGAATAGTGACTGCAGCTCTGGAGGTGACTGGAGGATAAGGACACGATGTAACAGCAGAATAGTGAGTGCAGCTCTGGAGGTGACTGGAGGATAAGATACGATGTAACAGCAGAATAGTGAGTGCAGCTCTGGAGGGTACTGGAGGATAAGACATGATGTAACAGCAGAATAGTGAGTGCAGCTCTGGAGGTGACTGGAGGGTAAGACATGATGTAACAGCAGAATAGTGACTGCAGCTCTGGAGGTGACTGGAGGATAAGACACGATGTAACAGCAGAATAGTGAGTGCAGCTCTGGAGGTGACTGGAGGATAAGACACAATGTAATAGCAGAATAGTGAGTGCAGCTCTGGAGGTGACTGGAGGATAAGGAATGATGTAACAGCAGAATAGTGAGTGCAGCTCTGGAGGTGACCAGAGGATAAGACATGATGTAACAGCAGAATACTGAGTGCAGCTCTGGAGGTGACTGGAGGATAAGACATGATGTAACAGCAGAAATGCAGCTCTGGAGGTGTCTGGAGGATAAGACAATGTAACAGCAGAATAGTGAGTGCAGCTCTGCAGGTGTCTGCAGGATAAGACATGATGTAACAGCAGAATAGTGAGTGCAGCTCTGGAGGTGTCTGAAGGATAAGACATGATGTAACAGCAGAATAGTGAGTGCAGCTCTGGAGGTGTCTGCAGGATAAGACATGATGTAACAGCAGAATAGTGAGTGCAGCTCTGGAGGTGACTGGAGGATAAGACATGAAGTAACAGCAGAATAGTGAGTGCAGCTCTGGAGGTGAGTGGAGGATAAGACATGATGTAACAGCAGAATAGTGAGTGCAGCTCTGGAGGATAAGACATGATGTAACAGCAGAATAGTGAGTGCAGCTCTGGAGGTGACTGGAGGGTAAGACATGATGTAACAGCAGAATAGTGACTGCAGCTCTGGAGGTGACTGGAGGATAAGACACGATGTAACAGCAGAATAGTGAGTGCAGCTCTGGAGGTGACTGGAGGATAAGACACAAAGTAATAGCAGAATAGTGAGTGCAGCTCTGGAGGTGACTGGAGGATAAGACATGATGTAACAGCAGAATAGTGAGTGCAGCTCTGGAGGTGACTGGAGGATAAGACACGATGTAACAGCAGAATAGTGAGTGCAGCTCTGGAGGTGACTGGAGGATAAGACATGATGTAACAGCAGAATAGTGAGTGCAGCTCTGGAGGTGAGTGGAGGATAAGTTCAGGGCTCAAGTGACAGAATTATTTTTTACTTTTAGCGATGATTTTCTGTCCGTCAGGATGAATTTGCTCCTCTCTGATTGATGGACGACTGTGACAACCGTGCTAATGTCACCATGTAATGACAGATGAGACGCGCTGTAAACACTGGCGCCATCACTGTATAATCACCGGCCGTAATTAAATCTTAAAGTCGTCATGAAGAATTATCATCCGGCAGAAAAGGAAGAGACGAACTAACGGAGTGTGAAATCTCAGAACTGTCACTGTAATCTACAGCTAATGACAAATACAAGAACAAAACCAAGAGTAGAGCAAAGCTGCAGTGTAAAGTAAGGCAGGATCTTATCATGTATCTCTGTATACAGGGAGCTCCCCCTAGTGGTGACTGCAGACAGGATCTTATCATGTATCTCTGTATACAGGAAGCTCCCCCTAGTGGTGGCTGCTGACAGGATCTTATCATGTATCTCTGTATACAGGGAGCTCCCCCTAGTGGTGACTGCAGACAGGATCTTATCATGTATCTCTGTATACAGGGAGCTCCCCCTAGTGGTGGCTGCAGACAGGATCTTATCATGTATCTCTGTATACAGGGAGCTCCCCCTAGTGGTGACTGCAGACAGGATCTTATCATGTATCTCTGTATACAGGGAGCTCCCTCTAGTGGTGACTGCAGACAGGATCTTATCATGTATCTCTGTATACAGGGAGCTCCCCCTAGTGGTGACTGCAGACAGGATCTTATCAAGTATCTCTGTATACAGGGAGCTCCCCCTAGTGGTGACTGCAGACAGGATCTTATCATGTATCTCTGTATAGAGGGAGCTCCCCCTAGTGGTGACTGCAGACAGAATCTTATCATGTATCTCTGTATACAGGGAGCTCCCCCTAGTGGTGACTGCAGACTGGATCTTATCATGTATCTCTGTATACAGGGAGCTCCCCCTAGTGGTGACTGCAGACAGGATCTTATCATGTATCTCTGTATACAGGGAGCTCCTCCTAGTGGTGACTGCAGACAGGATCTTATTATATATCTCTGTATACAGGGAGCTCCCCCTAGTGGTGACTGCAGACAGGATCTTATCATGTATCTCTGTATACACGGAGCTCCCCCTAGTGGTGACTGCAGACAGGATCTTATCGTGTATCTCTGTATACAGGGAGCTCCCCCTAGTGGTGACTGCAGACAGGATCTCATAATGTATCTCTGTATACAGGGAGCTCCCCCTAGTGGTGGTTGCAGACAGGATCTTATCATGTATCTCTGTATACAGGGAGCTCCCTCTAGTGGTGGCTGCAGACAGGATCTTATCATGTATCTCTGTATACAGGGAGCTCCTCCTAGTGGTGAGTACAGACAGGATCTTATCATGTATCTCTGTATACAGGGAGCTCCCCCTAGTGGTGGCTGCAGACAGGATCTTATCATGTATCTCTGTATACAGGGAGCTCCCCTAGTGGTGATTGCAGGCAGAATTTTATCATGTATCTCTGTATATAGGGAGCTCCCCCTAGTGGTGACTGCAGACAGGATCTTATCATGTATCTCTGTATCCAGGGATCTCCCCCTAGTGGTGACTGCAGACAGGATCTTATCATGTATCTCTGTATACAGGGAGCTCCCCTAGTGGTGACTGAACATAGGATTTTATGTATCTCTGTATACAGGGAGCTCCCCCTAGTGGTGGCTTCAGACAGAATCTTATCATGTATCTCTGTATACAGGGAGCTCCCCCTAGTGGTGACTGCAGACAGGATCTTATCATGTATCTCTGTATACAGGGAGCTCCCCCTAGTCGTGGCTGCAGACAGGATCTTATCATGTGTCTCTGTAACAGGGAACTCCCCCTAGTGGTGACTGCAGACAGGATCTTATCATGTATCTCTGTATACGGGGAGCTCCCCCTAGTGGTGACTGCAGACAGGATCTTATCATGTATCTCTGTATACAGGGAGCTCCCCTAGTGGTGACTGCAGACAGGATCTTATCATGTATCTCTGTATACAGGGAGCTCCCCTAGTGGTGACTACAGACAGGATCTTATCATGTATCTCTGTATACAGGGAGCTCGCCCTAGTGGTGACTGCAGACAGGATCTTATCATGTATCTCTGTATACAGGGAGCTCCCCCTAGTGGTGACTGCAGACATGATCTTATCATGTATCTCTGTATACAGGGAGCTCCCCCTAGTGGTGACTGCAGACAGGATCTTATCATGTATCTCTGTATACAGGGAGCTCCCCCTAGTGGTGACTGTGGACAGGATCTTATCATGTATCTCTGTATATAGGGAGCTCCCCCTAGTGGTGACTGCAGACAGGATCTTATCATGTATCTCTGTATACAGGGAGCTCCCCCTAGTGGTGACTGCAGACAGGATCTTATCATGTATCTCTGTATACAGGGAGCGCCCCTAGTGGTGACTGCAGACAGGATCTTATCATGTATCTCTGTATATAGGGAGCTCCCCCTAGTGGTGACTGCAGACAGGATCTTATCATGTATCTCTGTATACAGGGAGCTCCCCCTAGTGGTGAATGCAGACAGGATCTTATCATGTATCTCTGTATACAGGGAGCTCCCTCTAGTGGTGACTGCAGACAGGATCTTATCATGTATCTCTGTATACAGGAGCTCCCCCTAGTGGTGACTGCAGACAGGATCTTATCAAGTATCTCTGTATACAGGGAGCTCCCCCTAGTGGTGACTGCAGACAGAATCTTATCATGTATCTCTGTATACAGGGAGCTCCCCCTAGTGGTGACTGCAGACTGGATCTTATCATGTATCTCTGTATACAGGGAGCTCCCCCTAGTGGTGACTGCAGACAGGATCTTATCATGTATCTCTGTATACAGGGAGCTCCTCCTGGTGGTGACTGCAGACAGGATCTTATTATATATCTCTGTATACAGGGAGCTCCCCCTAGTGGTGACTGCAGACAGGATCTTATCATGTATCTCTGTATACACGGAGCTCCCTCTAGTGGTGACTGCAGACAGGATCTTATCGTGTATCTCTGTATACAGGGAGCTCCCCCTAGTGGTGACTGCAGACAGGATCTCATCATGTATCTCTGTATACAGGGAGCTCCCCCTAGTGGTGGTTGCAGACAGGATCTTATCATGTATCTCTGTATACAGGGAGCTCCCTCTAGTGGTGGCTGCAGACAGGATCTTATCATGTATCTCTGTATACAGGGAGCTCCTCCTAGTGGTGAGTACAGACAGGATCTTATCATGTATCTCTGTATACAGGGAGCTCCCCCTAGTGGTGGCTGCAGACAGGATCTTATCATGTATCTCTGTATACACGGAGCTCCCTCTAGTGGTGACTGCAGACAGGATCTTATCATGTATCTCTGTATACAGGGAGCTCCCCCTAGTGGTGACTGCAGACAGGATCTTATCATGTATCTCTGTATACAGGGAGCTCCCCCTAGTGGTGACTGCAGACAGGATCTTATCATGTATCTCTGTATACAGGGAGCTCCCCTAGTGGTGACTGCAGACAGGATCTTATCATGTATCTCTGTATACAGGGAGCTCCCCTAGTGGTGACTGCAGACAGGATCTTATCATGTATCTCTGTATACAGGGAGCTCCCCCTATGTGGTGACTGCAGACAGGATCTTATCATGTATCTCTGTATACAGGGAGCTCCCCCTAGTGGTGACTGCAGACAGGATCTTATCATGTATTCTCTGTATACAGGGAGCTCCCCTAGTGGTGACTGCAGACAGGATCTTATCATGTATCTCTGTATACAGGGAGCTCCCCCTAGTGGTGACTGCAGACAGGATCTTATCATGTATCTCTGTATACAGGGAGCTCCCCCTAGTGGTGACTGCAGACAGGATCTTATCATGTATCTCTGTATACAGGGAGCTCCCCCTAGTGGTGACTGCAGACAGGATCTTATCATGTATCTCTGTATACAGGGAGCTCCCCCTAGTGGTGACTGCAGACAGGATCTTATCATGTATCTCTGTATACAGGGAGCTCCCCCTAGTGGTGACTGCAGACAGGATCTTATCATGTATCTCTGTATACAGGGAGCTCCCCCTAGTGGTGACTGCAGACAGGATCTTATCATGTATCTCTGTATACAGGGAGCTCCCCCTAGTGGTGACTGCAGACAGGATCTTATCATGTATCTCTGTATACAGGAGCTCCCCTAGTGGTGACTGCAGACAGGATCTTATCATGTATCTCTGTATACAGGGAGCTCCCCCTAGTGGTGACTGCAGACAGGATCATTATCATGTATCTCTGTATACAGGGAGCTCCCCCTAGTGGTGACTGCAGACAGGATCTTATCATGTATCTCTGTATACAGGGAGCTCCCCCTAGTGGTGACTGCAGACAGGATCTTATCATGTATCTCTGTATACAGGGAGCTCCCCCTAGTGGTGACTGCAGACAGGATCTTATCATGTATCTCTGTATACAGGGAGCTCCCCCTAGTGGTGACTGCAGACAGGATCTTATCATGTATCTCTGTATACAGGGAGCTCCCCCTAGTGGTGACTGCAGACAGGATCTTATCATGTATCTCTGTATACAGGGAGCTCCCCTAGTGGTGACTGCAGACAGGATCTTATCATGTATCTCTGTATACAGGGAGCTCCCCCTAGTGGTGACTGCAGACAGGATCTTATCATGTATCTCTGTATACAGGGACTCCCCCTAGTGGTGACTGCAGACAGGATCTTATCATGTATCTCTGTATACAGGGAGCTCCCCCTAGTGGTGACTGCAGACAGGATCTTATCATGTATCTCTGTATACAGGAGCTCCCCCTAGTGTGGTGACTGCAGACAGGATCTTATCATGTATCTCTGTATACAGGGAGCTCCCCTAGTGGTGACTGCAGACAGGATCTTATCATGTATCTCTGTATACAGGGAGCTCCCCCTAGTGGTGACTGCAGACAGGATCTTATCATGTATCTCTGTATACAGGGAGCTCCCCTAGTGGTGACTGCAGACAGGATCTTATCATGTATCTCTGTATACAGGGAGCTCCCCCTAGTGGTGACTGCAGACAGGATCTTATCATGTATCTCTGTATGTATTCTGTTACAGGGAGCTCCCCCTAGTGGTGACTGCAGACAGGATCTTATCATGTATCTCTGTATACAGGGAGCTCCCCTAGTGGTGACTGCAGACAGGATCTTATCATGTATCTCTGTATACAGGGAGCTCCCCCTAGTGGTGACTGCAGACATGGATCTTATCATGTATCTCTGTATACAGGGAGCTCCCCTAGTGGTGCTGCAGACAGATCTTATCATGTATCTCTGTATACAGGGAGCTCCCCCTAGTGGTGACTGCAGACAGGATCTTATCATGTATCTCTGTATACAGGGAGCTCCCCCTAGTGGTGACTGCAGACAGGATCTTATCTATGTATCTCTGTATACAGGGAGCTCCCCCTAGTGGTGACTGCAGACAGGATCTTATCATGTATCTCTGTATACAGGGAGCTCCCCTAGTGGTGACTGCAGACAGGATCTTATCATGTATCTCTGTATACAGGGAGCTCCCCCTAGTGGTGACTGCAGACAGGATCTTATCATGTATCTCTGTATACAGGGAGCTCCCCTAGTGGTGACTGCAGACAGGATCTTATCATGTATCTCTGTATACAGGGAGCTCCCCCTAGTGGTGACTGCAGACAGGATCTTATCATGTATCTCTGTATACAGGGAGCTCCCCTAGTGGTGACTGCAGACAGGATCTTATCATGTATCTCTGTATACAGGGAGCTCCCCCTAGTGGTGACTGCAGACAGGATCTTATCATGTATCTCTGTATAAGGGAGCTCCCCTAGTGGTGACTGCAGACAGGAATTTTTATCATGTATCTCTGTATACAGGGAGCTCCCCCTAGTGGTGACTGCAGACAGGATCTTATCATGTATCTCTGTATACAGGAGCTCCCCTAGTGGTGACTGCAGACAGGATCTTATCATGTATCTCTGTATACAGGGAGCTCCTCCCTAGTGGTGACTGCAGACAGGATCTTATATGTATCTCTGTATACAGGGAGCTCCCCTAGTGGTGACTGCAGACAGGATCTTATCATGTATCTCTGTATACAGGGAGCTCCCCTAGTGGTGACTGCAGACAGGATCTTATCATGTATCTCTGTATACAGGGAGCTCCCCTAGTGGTGACTGCAGACAGGATCTATCAATGTATCTCTGTATACAGGGAGCTCCCCTAGTGGTGTTGCAGACAGGATCTTATCATGTATCTCTGTATACAGGGAGCTCCCCTAGTGGTGACTGCAGACAGGATCTTATCATGTATCTCTGTATACAGGGAGCTCCCCTAGTGGTGACTCAGACAGGATCTTATCATGTATCTCTGTATACAGGGAGCTCCCCTAGTGGTGACTGCAGACAGGATCTTATCATGTATCTCTGTATACAGGGAGCTCCCCCTAGTGGTGACTGCAGACAGATTTATCATGTATCTCTGTATACAGGGAGCTCCCCCTAGTGGTGACTGCAGACAGGATCTTATCATGTATCTCTGTATACAGGGATCTCCCCTGTGGTGACTGCAGACAGGATCTTATCATGTATCTCTGTATACAGGGAGCTCCCCCTAGTGGTGACTGCAGACTAGGATCTTTCATGTATCTCTGTATACAGGGAGCTCCCCTAGTGGTGACTGCAGACAGGATCTTATCATGTATCTCTGTATACAGGGAGCTCCCCCTAGTGGTGACTGCAGACAGGATCTTATCATGTATCTCTGTATACAGGGACTCCCCTAGTGGTGACTGCAGACAGATCTTATCATGTATCTCTGTATACAGGGAGCTCCCCCTAGTGGTGACTGCAGACAGGATCTTATCATGTATCTCTGTATACAGGGAGCTCCCCTAGTGGTGACTGCAGACAGATTTATGTATCTCTGTTACAGGAGCTCCCCTAGTGGTGACTCAGACAGATCTTATCATGTATCTCTGTATACAGGGAGCTCCCCCTAGTGTACTGCAGACAGATCTTATCATGTATCTCTGTATACAGGGAGCTCCCCTAGTGGTGACTGCAGACAGGATCTTATCATGTATCTCTGTATACAGGGAGCTCCCCTAGTGGTGACTGCAGACAGGATCTTATCATGTATCTCTGTATACAGGAGCTCCCCTAGTGGTGCTGCAGACAGGATCTTATCATGTATCTCTGTATACAGGGAGCTCCCCTAGTGGTGACTGCAGACAGGATCTTATCATGTATCTCTGTATACAGGGAGCTCCCCTAGTGTGCTGCAGACAGATTTATCATGTATCTCTGTATACAGGAGCTCCCCCTAGTGGTGACTGCAGACAGATCTTATCATGTATCTCTGTATACAGGGAGCTCCCCCTAGTGGTGCTGAGACAGGATCTTATCATGTATCTCTGTATACAGGAGCTCCCTAGTGGTGACTGGACAGGATCTTATCATGTATCTCTGTATAAGGGAGCTCCCCTAGTGGTGACTGCAGACAGGATCTTATCATGTATCTCTGTATACAGGGAGCTCCCCTAGTGGTGACTGCAGACAGGATCTTATCATGTATCTCTGTATAAGGAGCCCCCCTAGTGGTGACTGCAGACAGGATCTTATCATGTATCTCTGTATAGGGACTCCCCTGTGTGACTGCAGCAGGTCTTATATTATCTGTATCAGGATCCCTAGCTCCTAGTGGTGACTGCAGACAGGATCTTATCAGTATCTCTGTATACAGGGAGCTCCCCCTAGTGGTGGCTGCAGACAGGATCTTATCAGTATCTCTGTATACGGAGTCCCCCTAGTGGTGACTGCAACAGATCTTATCATGATCTCTGTATACAGGGAGCTCCCCCTAGTGGTGACTGCAAGACATGTATTATACCTATTATCACAGCTATGTATCTCTGTATACAGGGAGCTCCCCCTAGTGGTGACTGCAGACAGGATCTTATCATGTATCTCTGTATACAGGGAGCTCCCCCTAGTGGTGACTGCAGACAGGATCTTATCATGTATCTCTGTATACAGGGAGCTCCCCTAGTGGTGACTGCAGACAGGATCTTATCATGTATCTCTGTATACAGGGACTCCCCTAGTGGTGACTGCAGACAGGATCTTATCATGTATCTCTGTATACAGGGAGCTCCCCCTAGTGGTGACTGCAGACAGGATCTTATCATGTATCTCTGTATACAGGGAGCTCCCCTAGTGGTGGACTGCAGACAGGATCTTATCATGTATCTCTGTATACAGGGAGCTCCCCTAGTGGTGACTGCAGACAGGATCTTATCATGTATCTCTGTATACAGGGAGCTCCCCTAGTGGTGACTGCAGACAGGATCTTATCATGTATCTCTGTATACAGGGAGCTCCCCCTAGTGGTGACTGCAGACAGGATCTTATCATGTATCTCTGTATACAGGGAGCTCCCCCTAGTGGTGACTGCAGACAGGATCTTATCATGTATCTCTGTATACAGGGAGCTCCCCTAGTGGTGACTGCAGACAGGATCTTATCATGTATCTCTGTATACAGGGAGCTCCCCCTAGTGGTGACTGCAGACAGGATCTTTATCAAGTATCTCTGTATACAGGGAGCTCCCCTAGTGGTGACTGCAGACAGGATCTTATCATGTATCTCTGTATACAGGGAGCTCCCCTAGTGGTGACTGCAGACAGGAATCTTATCATGTATCTCTGTATACAGGGAGCTCCCCCTAGTGGTGACTGCAGAATGGATCTTATCATGTATCTCTGTATACAGGGAGCTCCCCTAGTGGTGACTGCAGACAGGATCTTATCATGTATCTCTGTATACAGGGAGCTCCCCTAGTGGTGACTGCAGACAGGATCTTATCATGTATCTCTGTATACAGGGAGCTCCCCTAGTGGTGACTGCAGACAGGATCTTATCATGTATCTCTGTATACAGGGAGCTCCCCCTAGTGGTGACTGCAGACAGGATCTATATCATGTATCTCTGTATACAGGGAGCTCCCCTAGTGGTGACTGCAGACAGGATCTTATATGTATCTCTGTATACAGGGAGCTCCCCCTAGTGGTGGTGCAGACAGGATCTTATCATGTATCTCTGTATACAGGGAGCTCCCCTAGTGGTGGACTGCAGACAGGATCTTATCATGTATCTCTGTATACAGGGAGCTCCCCTAGTGGTGATGCAGACAGGATCTTATCATGTATCTCTGTATACAGGGAGCTCCCCTAGTGGTGGCTGCAGACAGGATCTTATCATGTATCTCTGTATACAGGGAGCTCCCCCTAGTGGTGACTGCAGACAGGATCTTATCATGTATCTCTGTATACAGGGAGCTCCCCCTAGTGGTGACTGCAGACAGGATCTTATCATGTATCTCTGTATACAGGGAGCTCCCCTAGTGGTGACTGCAGACAGGATCTTATCATGTATCTCTGTATACAGGGAGCTCCCCCTAGTGGTGACTGCAGACAGGATCTTATCATGTATCTCTGTATACAGGAGCTCCTCCTAGTGGTGACTGCAGACAGGATCTTATCATGTATCTCTGTATACAGGGAGCTCCCCCTAGTGGTGACTGCAGACAGGATCTATCTGTATCTCTGTATACAGGGAGTCCCCCTAGTGGTGTGCAGACAGGATCTTATCATGTATCTCTGTATACAGGGAGCTCCCCTAGTGGTGCTGCAGACAGGATCTTATCATGTATCTCTGTATACAGGAGTCCCCTAGTGGTGGTGCAGACAGGATCTTATCATGTATCTCTGTTACAGGAGCTCCCCCTAGTGGTGCTGCAGACAGGATCTTATCATGTATCTGTATACAGGGAGCTCCCCTAGTGGTGATGCAGACAGATTTATCATGTATCTCTGTATAAGGGAGCTCCCCTAGTGGTGACTGCAGACAGGATCTTATCATGTATCTCTGTATCAGGAGCTCCCCTAGTGTGACTGCAGACAGGATCTTATCATGTATCTCTGTATACAGGGAGCTCCCCTAGTGTGACTGCAGACAGGATCTTATCATGTATCTCTGTATACAGGGAGCTCCCCTAGTGGTGCTGCAGACAGGATCTTATCATGTATCTCTGTATACAGGAGCTCCCCTATGGTGACTGCAGACAGGATCTTATCATGTATCTCTGTATACAGGGAGCTCCCCCTAGTGGTGACTGCAGACAGGATCTATCATGTATCTCTGTATACAGGGAGCTCCCCCTAGTGGTGTTGCAGACAGGATCTTATATTATCTTTATACGGGAGCTCCTAGTGGTGGCAGGGTTAGTATCTTGTTAGGATCCCTATGTGACCGGTCTATCATTCTCGTTACAGTCCTATGTGCTGCGAGATCTTTCATATCCTTCAGGCTCCCTAGTGGATGCAGCAATTATCATATCTCGTATAGGACTCCCTGGTGTGCAGCATCTATATGTATTCTGATCGGCTCCCTATGTGACTGCAGCGATTATCTGTATTCTTTACAGGGAGCCCTAGGGTGTACAGATTTACATGTATCTTATAGGGCTCCTAGGGTGATGAGACAGATTTATGTATTTGTATACAGGAGTCCTGTGTGTGCAGACAGATTTTATGTCTTGTTAAGAGCTCCCTATGTGACTCACAGATTATGTATCTCTGTAAGAGCTCCTGGTTGGACGGATTATCATGATTGTGGAGTCCTAGTGTGTGAGCATATTTTTATATCTCTGTAACGGGAGCTCCCCTAGTGGTGACTGCAGACAGGATCTTATCATGTATCTCTGTATACAGGGAGCTCCCCTAGTGGTGACTGCAGACAGGATCTTATCATGTATCTCTGTATACAGGGAGCTCCCCCTAGTGGTGACTGCAGACAGGATCTTATCATGTATCTCTGTATACAGGGAGCTCCCCCTAGTGGTGACTGCAGACAGGATCTTATCATGTATCTCTGTATACAGGGAGCTCCCCCTAGTGGTGACTGCAGACAGGATCTTATCATGTATCTCTGTATACAGGGAGCTCCCCTAGTGGTGACTGTCAGACAGGATCTTATCATGTATCTCTGTATACAGGGAGCTCCCCTAGTGGTGGCTGCAGACAGGATCTTATCATGTATCTCTGTATACAGGGAGCTCCCCCTAGTGGTGATGCAGACAGGATCTTATCATGTATCTCTGTATACAGGGAGCTCCCCTAGTGGTGACTGCAGACAGGATCTTATCATGTATCTCTGTATACAGGAGCTCCCCTAGTGGTGACTGCAGACAGGATCTTATCTGTATCTCTGTATACAGGGAGCTCCCCCTAGTGGTGACTGCAGACAGGATCTATCATGTATCTCTGTATACAGGGAGCTCCCCCTAGTGGTGCTGCAGACAGGATCTTATCATGTATCTCTGTATACAGGGAGCTCCCCTAGTGGTGGCTGCAGACAGGATCTTATCATGTATCTCTGTATACAGGGAGCTCCCCTAGTGGTGACTACAGACAGGATCTTATCATGTATCTCTGTATACAGGGAGCTCCCCTAGTGGTGGCTGCAGACAGGATCTTATCATGTATCTCTGTATACAGGGAGCTCCCCCTAGTGGTGACTGCAGGACAGAATCTTATCATGTATCTCTGTATAAGGGAGCTCCCCTAGTGGTGACTGCAGACAGGATCTTATCATGTATCTCTGTATACAGGGAGTCTCCCCCTAGTGGTGACTGCAGACTGGATCTTATCATGTATCTCTGTATACAGGGAGCTCCCCCTAGTGGTGACTGCAGACAGGATCTTATCATGTATCTCTGTATACAGGGAGCTCCTCCTAGTGGTGACTGCAGACAGGATCTTATTATATATCTCTGTATACAGGGAGCTCCCCCTAGTGGTGACTGCAGACAGGATCTTATCATGTATCTCTGTATACACGGAGCTCCCTCTAGTGGTGACTGCAGACAGGATCTTATTGTGTATCTCTGTATACAGGGAGCTCCCCCTAGTGGTGACTGCAGACAGGATCTCATCATGTATCTCTGTATACAGGGAGCTCCCCCTAGTGGTGGTTGCAGACAGGATCTTATCATGTATCTCTGTATACAGGGAGCTCCCTCTAGTGGTGGCTGCAGACAGGATCTTATCATGTATCTCTGTATACAGGGAGCTCCTCCTAGTGGTGAGTACAGACAGGATCTTATCATGTGTCTCTGTATACAGGGAGCTCCCCCTAGTGGTGGCTGCAGACAGGATCTTATCATGTATCTCTGTATACAGGGAGCTCCCCCTAGTGGTGATTGCAGGCAGAATTTTATCATGTATCTCTGTATATAGGGAGCTCCCCCTAGTGGTGACTGCAGACAGGATCTTATCATGTATCTCTGTATCCAGGGATCTCCCCCTAGTGGTGACTGCAGACAGGATCTTATCATGTATCTCTGTATACAGGGAGCTCCCCCTAGTGGTGACTGCAGACAGGATCTTATCATGTATCTCTGTATACAGGGAGCTCCCCCTAGTGGTGACTGAACATAGGATTTTATGTATCTCTGTATACAGGGAGCTCCCCCTAGTGGTGGCTTCAGACCGAATCTTATCATGTATCTCTGTATACAGGGAGCTCCCCCTAGTGGTGACTGCAGACAGGATCTTATCATGTATCTCTGTATACAGGGAGCTCCCCCTAGTGGTGGCTGCAGACAGTATCTTATCATGTGTCTCTGTAAACAGGGAACTCCCCCTAGTGGTGACTGCAGACAGGATCTTATCATGTATCTCTGTATACAGGGAGCTCCCCCTAGTGGTGACTACAGACAGGATCTTATCATGTATCTCTGTATACAGGGAGCTCGCCCTAGTGGTGACTGCAGACAGGATCTTATCATGTATCTCTGTATACAGGGAGCTCCCCCTAGTGGTGACTGCAGACAGGATCTTACCATGTATCTCTGTATACAGGGAGCTCCCCCTAGTGGTGACTGCAGACAGGATCTTATCATGTATCTCTGTATACAGGGAGCTCCCCCTAGTGGTGACTGTGGACAGGATCTTATCATGTATCTCTGTATACAGGGAGCTCCCCCTAGTGGTGACTGCAGACAGGATCTTATCATGTATCTCTGTATACAGGGAGCTCTCCCTAGTGGTGACTGCAGACAGGATCTTATCATGTATCTCTGTATACAGGGAGCTCTCCCTAGTGGTGACTGCAGACAGGATCTTATCATGTATCGCTGTATACAGGGAGCTCCCCCTAGTGGTGACTGCAGACAGGATCTTATCATGTATCTCTGTATACAGGGAGCTCCCTCCTAGTGGTGACTGCAGACAGGATCTTATCATGTATCTGTATACAGGGAGCTCCCCCTAGTGGTGACTACAGACAGGATCTTATCATGTATCTGTGTATAGAGGAAGCTCCCCCTAGTGGTGACTGCAGACAGAATCTTATCATGTATCTCTGTATACAGGGAGCTCCCCCTAGTGGTGACTGCAGACAGAATCTTATCATGTATCTCTGTATACAGGGAGCTCTCCCTAGTGATGACTGCAGACAGGATCTTATCATGTATCTCTGTATACAGGGAGCTCCCCCTAGTGGTGACTGCAGACAGGATCTTATCATGTATCTCTGTATACAGGGAGCTCCCCCTAGTGGTGACTGCAGACAGGATCTTATCATGTATCTCTGTATACAGGGAGCTCCCCCTAGTGGTGGCTGCAGACAGGATCTTATCATGTATCTCTGTATACAGGGAGCTCCCCCTAGTGGAGGCTCCAGATGGAATCAGGGTTTTTTGTCTGTGGGTTGAGGTTTGGTATGACTTATTTATAAAATGTGAATGTTTCGCGCCTGCACTGTGTTCTCTGTAGAAGTGTTTGTTGTGATCTTACTATTACTCTAATAAGGTAAAAAATGTTTGTTCCTTGTTAGCCAGGAGATAGAAAAATATTAGAATCTGAGAGTCCTCAGTGGTTGATAATGAGACAAATTCTGAATATACATGTATATATACATAAGCAGTAAATACGACAGGTGATGTGAAGCAGAGTCAGGCTAGGGAGGGGGAGAGTAGCTTGGGAGGAAAAATCTAAATTCTAGGATAAGAGGAACAGATTGTATTATTGTTCTATGATTAGTGGCCTGTGGAGACCTGAAAATTCCTCAGTGAGTGTAGAAAGCCATAAATACATGTCAGACACTTCACGTAAGAAGTGTCAAAAGTTCATTGTCCTCTAACTGGGGTCTGTTGGAAGATGTGATATCCCTAAATGTCCTTAAATTGATATAAAAACTCATGAATCCATGTGAGACATTTAATCCTGTTTTGAATGTGTCAGAGGTCGTTATCAGTTTATATTCCCGAATTCTTCTCTCTCTCTGAGATTTGAAGTTACTTTTTAAGATGAGCAGCTTCATGTCTGTTACCCTGTGGTCAGAGCTGCAAAATGCTTCACTACAGGTAGATCCATGCACTTTTCTTTTATTGTGTGGCGATGAGACTGCAGCTGCAGCACAAGCAATGTGGTGTATTTAATGATATATACCAAATGTCCAACAGGTGTCCTGTACATAGGGGAGACCGGGCAACAATTCAGGACAAGAATGAATTCTCATCGCCATGAAAGAAAAGCGTATGGACCTACCTGTAGGAAAACATTTCTGCAGCTCTGACCACAGGGTAACAGACAGGAATCTGCTCATCTTAAAAAGTGACTTCAAATCACAGAGAGAGAGAAGAATTTGGGAATACAAACTGATAACGACCTTTGACACATTCCAAGCTGGATTGAATGTCTCACATGGATTTATGTGTTTTTATATCAATTGAAAGGGCATTTGGGGACATCACATCTTCCAACAGACCCCAGTTAGAGGACAATGAACTTTTGACACTTCTTATGTGAACTGTCTGGCATGGAATTATCAGGATGAAGGATGAAGTGCCGCTCGACCTGCGCTGCTGTTAGAGACCACCAGAACCACGGGACATCTGGGATAAGATGTAGACTTAATTCTGACGCGTTTCGGAGCTGCTACCTGGCCTCCTTCCACAGGGACAATCAATTGTCAATATCAGGTGAGCAGCTTTCAATAAGGTTTATTGCCGTTACCTGTCTAAAGGATAAGACCCTATTGCGCATTATCTCCTATTTCAGATCTTAATACTTGCATGGATTTATGGCTTTCTACGCTCACTGAGGAATCTTCAGGTCTCCACAGGTCACTAAGCACAGAACAATAATACAATCTGTTCCTCTTATCTCAGAATTTTGATTTTACCTCCCAGCTCCTCTCCCCCTCCCTAGCCTGACTCTGCTTCACATCACCTTTTACCTCCCAGCTCCTCGCCCCCTCCCTAGCCTGACTCTGCTTCACATCACCTTTTACCTCCCAGCTCCTCGCCCCCTCCCTAGCCTGACTCTGCTTCACATCACCTTTTACCTCCCAGCTCCTCGCCCCCTCCCTAGCCTGACTCTGCTTTACATCACCTGTCATATTTACTGCTTATGTTTATATGTTTGTGTCTTCAGAATGTGTGCCATTATCAGCCTGATGAAGAGGACATGGTGTCTCGAAACCTTGCTTTGCTTTTTGTTACCATCTTTTCAGGTCGCCATTAAAAGGCGTGAACCACTGAGGACTCTCAGATTCAGATATGTTTCTATTAATCTAGGAGACGTCTCTGCAGTCTGGTCGCCCTCTCCACTCTTATTAGTTGCATTTTGATCTCTTATATCCCCTCCCCCACTTCTTGGCGTCTCTCTTGGTATCTGACGTTCGCCTCACGTGATGTCGGACCCCGGAGTCTCGTCCAATATTACGGTTTCTCGCAGTCTCAGAGGCTTCGCTATGAAGAGGCCATTTATCCAGAATTATCATAAATAAACACTCGCAGGATTCCTGCACCGTCTGCCCCGAGTGCGGCTCCATCTGTAAGTCACCCTGCACAGGTCACTGCGTCCTACAGTCACACATGAATATGGGGGGTCTGTGCACCCTGAAATCAGAGTCCTGCATCACTGTGTGCAGTCTCCTCCTCCTGTGCGGTTACTGTGTGCAGTCTCCTCCTCCTGTGCGGTCACTGTGTGCAGTCTCCTCCTCCTGTGCAGTCACTGTGTGCAGTCTCCTCCTCCTGTGCGGGCACTGTGTGCAGTCTCCTCCTCCTGTGCGGTCACTGTGTGCAGACTCCTCCTCCTGTGCGGTCACTGTGTGCAGTCTCCTCCTCCTGTGCAGTCACTGTGTGCAGTCTCCTCCTCCTGTGCGGTCACTGTGTGCAGTCTCCTCCTCCTGTGCGGTCACTGTGTGCAGTCTCCTCCTCCTGTGCGGTCACTGTGTGCAGTCTCCTCCTCCTGTGCGGTCACTGTGGTCACTTTGATGAGGCGGTTTCTGTAGAGTGAAGGAGTTGGAAGCCAGACAGTAATGGGTCTAGAAGAGAGTGAGCGGAGAGGTAACGGGTGAGGCGGGAGTAGACCAGGCTGTAATGGATCTAGAAGAGAGTGAGCGGAGAGGTAACGGGTGAGGCGGGAATAGACCAGGCTGTAATGGATCTAGAAGAGAGTGAGCGGAGAGGTAACAGGTGAGGCGGGAATAGACCAGGCTGTAATGGATCTAGAAGAGAGTGAGCGGAGAGGTAACAGGTGAGGCGGGAATAGACCAGACTGTAATGGATCTAGAAGAGAGTGAGCGGAGAGGTAACAGGTGAGGCGGGAGTAGACCAGGCGCTCCAGGAGTTTAGAGATGAAGGGGAGATTGGAGACTGGTCTGTAGTTATTTGTGCAGGATGGATCAAGAGAGGTTTTCTTTAGTAATGGAGTAATGATCAAGTGTTTGAAGGAGGAGGGGAAAATGCCAGAAGAGAGGGAGAGATTGAAGATTGTGGTTAGGTGAGTGGTGACCACTGGAGAGAGGGACTGGAGTAGGTGTGAGGGGATGGGGTCAGTAGTGCATGTGGTGGGACGTGAGGACAAGAGGAGCCTGGAGACTTCTTCTGTGACTGGGTCAAAAGTGGAGAGTGAACCGGAGGGGATGCAGGGACAGATGGGAGTAACTGTACTTGAAGGTTGGGAGCTAATTTTCTGATGGATGTTGTCTATTTTCTCTGAGCAAGGGATACCGGCAGATCCCACTCACAAAGAGGCTGAAGAGAAGTCAGCATTCATAACCCATTTTGACCTATTTGAGATCACCAACATACCATATGGGATGAAGAATGCCCCGGCTACCTTCCAGAGGATGGTGGCCAGTTACTGGAGGGATGTCAGGGGTATGCCCAGGCCTACCTGGATGACATCGCTATGTTCCGTGACACCTGGGAAGAGCATCTTCAGCACGCCAAACCCCAGATCACCATCCAACCTGACAAGTGCCATATGGGGATAGCTGAGGTGCCATACCTGGGACATCGGGTGGAAGGAGGAAAGAGCATTCATCCAGAACCCGCTTAAGTGGAAGCCATTACCCAGTGGCCTCGCCCGGTCAACCAAAAAGAGGCCTGCAAATTATCATACGTTTATTTCCAATTATATTACCACACCAAAACCCCTCACTGACCTCCACAAACAAAAAGTATTGTGTCTGGCCGCCAAGGAAACAGCGACCTACGCCAGGATTCACAGTCTCCAGGGCTAATTAAGAAGGGGAGGAATGTGACGACTCAGCAACGATAAGGAATATTTGACCACTTATGGGGGGGGGGGGGGTCGGGAGGAGGAATAGGGGGATGCGGAGGAGTGGGGGGGCGGGTGCTGAGGGATTTACTCTTATTTATTCCAGATGTACTATTCCTTTGTTCTGCATATCAAGGTACATGAGCCATTGTTCCATGTGACTGTGGGTGCCCCATTGTCTCGGGTGTGTCAGGAGGCACAGATGAGACTGTAGAGGCCACTCGCAGAAGGTCCCAGCATTTGGCCAAACAGTCAAAATCCTAAAAGAAATGTCTCTGTCGCTTCAAGAGGCATTTCCCTTTTAGTGTAAGCTGGAGGTCACTAGGACCCAGCTGATCCCTTGCCTTGAGCTGTCTATATTCCCCTTGACTTCCAGGATGCCCTGCTGGTGATAGCTCGTCAGGTGATTGGAGGAATCTTCTCAGCTCTGCAGTATCCTGCAGTTTCTGTTGGATTGCTGTGTGGATCTTCTCAAGCTAAGTGTATCTTCCCTCTTTGTTTGTTTCCCTTGTGTGTATCTTTAGTTGGTAGCCGGGCTGACTAGTGATCACCCGCTCTGATCCTTATTTAGTAGTAGTTCAGGGTCACTCAGGGAATAGGTATCCTGGCGGCTGCGGAAACTGTATAGGGACGTTAGGGGAGCCAGGTGCCAGCACTAGTTTTTCTAGGGGTCACCAGCTCCCCTTTTGCCCTTAGCATCTTTGTCTCCTTTCCCCCCTGTTGTCATCTAGCACTGGGTGTCTCCCTACACCCAGCGTGACACCCATTTTGTCTGCTGATTGTGAATTGCATCAGCACCCTGCGGTGCACCAGGCTGCAATATTCAGAGGACAATAATATAGTCGGATTGAACAATCAGAAAATGGCCATCTCCCACAATACAGTGGGGCACAATGCCCTGAAATGGGACCATCAGATATAAAAAGGGCTCTGCTCCCGTCTCCAGTGATTGTAGAGGACCTCGGCCTGGAGGATTACAGAACTGCTCCACTGCCCAACACTGACACCATGAATGTGTTTGGAGAATCCGGTCCCCGGGCCACACACCTCACTGTCGACTTTCTAAGGATGGCTTCACATTAGCATATTTTTTGTGGGGGGATGCAGGTAAAGCCTATATCCTTCTGGATTCCTCCAGACCCCCCACAAGTGCACAAACTGGTGCCCCCCACCGGTATTATTACTTCTCCAGGCTCCCGGATCACTGATAAAACCAGAGCAGGAGCAGAGAGATGTTTCTTGGTGCTTCACTATTTCCGCCAGATCCAAGGGCAAATAACAAGCCCGCGAGGGCATCAATTATATTATAATGCCAAGATACACAGTATTTAATACATTATAATCCACATATGTAGTGTAGGACTATGTATGTACTATATAATGAAGGAGATAAGTATACAGGGTGTAATCCTCAGTATCTGTATTATTGTGTATATATACACTGCACAGCACCACTTCTCCTGTCCTGTATACTGGGTGTAATCCTCAGTATCTGTATTATTCTGTATATATACACTGCACAGTACCACTTCTCCTGTCCTGTATACTGGGTGTAATCCTCAGTATCTGTATTATTGTGTATATATACACTGCACAGCACCACTTCTCCTGTCCTGTATACTGGGTGTAATCCTCAGTATCTGTATTATTCTGTATATATACACTGCACAGTACCACTTCTCCTGTCCTGTATACTGGGTGTAATCCTCAGTATCTGTATTATTCTGTATATATACACTGCACAGTACCACTTCTCCTGTCCTGTATACTGGGTGTAATCCTCAGTATCTGTATTATTCTGTATATATACACTGCACAGTACCACTTCTCCTGTCCTGTATACTGGGTGTAATCCTCAGTATCTGTATTATTCTGTATATATACACTGCACAGTACCACTTCTCCTGTCCTGTATACTGGGTGTAATCCTCAGTATCTGTATTATTCTGTATATATACACTGCACAGTACCACTTCTCCTGTCCTGTATACTGGGTGTAATCCTCAGTATCTGTATTATTCTGTATATATACACTGCACAGTACCACTTCTCCTGTCCTGTATACTGGGTGTAATCCTCAGTATCTGTATTATTCTGTATATATACACTGCACAGTACCACTTCTCCTGTCCTGTATACTGGGTGTAATCCTCAGTATCTGTATTATTCTGTATATATACACTGCACAGACCACTTCTCCTGTCCTGTATACTGGGTGTAATCCTCAGTATCTGTATTATTCTGTATATATACACTGCACAGTACCACTTCTCCTGTCCTGTATACTGGGTGTAATCCTCAGTATCTGTATTATTCTGTATATATACACTGCACAGTCCACTTCTCCTGTCCTGTATACTGGGTGTAATCCTCAGTATCTGTATTATTCTGTATATATACACTGCACAGTACCACTTCTCCTGTCCTGTATACTGGGTGTAATCCTCAGTATCTGTATTATCGTATATATACACTGCACAGTACCACTTCTCCTGTCCTGTATACTGGGTGTAATCCTCAGTATCTGTATTATTCTGTATATATACACTGCACAGCACCACTTCTCCTGTCCTGTATACTGGGTGTAATCCTCAGTATCTGTATTATTCTGTATATATACACTGCACAGTCCACTTCTCCTGTCCTGTATACTGGGTGTAATCCTCAGTATCTGTATTATTCTGTATATATACACTGCACAGTACCACTTCTCCTGTCCTGTATACTGGGTGTAATCCTCAGTATCTGTATTATTCTGTATATATACACTGCACAGTACCACTTCTCCTGTCCTGTATACTGGGTGTAATCCTCAGTATCTGTATTATTCTGTATATATACACTGCACAGCACCACTTCTCCTGTCCTGTATACGGGTGTAATCCTCAGTATCTGTATTATTCTGTATATACACTGCACAGTACCACTTCTCCTGTCCTGTATACTGGGTGTAATCCTCAGTATCTGTATTATTCTGTATATATAACACTGCACAGTACCACTTCTCCTGTCCTGTATACTGGGTGTAATCCTCAGTATCTGTATTATTCTGTATATATACACTGCACAGCACCACTTCTCCTGTCCTGTATACTGGGTGTAATCCTCAGTATCTGTATTATTCTGTATATATACACTGCACAGTACCACTTCTCCTGTCCTGTATACTGGGTGTAATCCTCAGTATCTGTATATATACACTGCACAGTACCACTTCTCCTGTCCTGTATACTGGGTGTAATCCTCAGTATCTGTATTATTCTGTATATATACACTGCACAGCACCACTACTCCTGTCCTGTATACTGGGTGTAATCCTCAGTATCTGTATTATTCTGTATATATACACTGCACAGTACCACTTCTCTGTCCTGTATACTGGGTGTAATCCTCAGTATCTGTATTATTCTGTATATATACACTGCACAGTACCACTTCTCCTGTCCTGTATACTGGGTGTAATCCTCAGTATCTGTATTATTCTGTATATATACACTGCACAGTACCACTTCTCCTGTCCTGTATACTGGGTGTAATCCTCCGTATCTGTATTATCTGTATATATACACTGCACAGTACCACTTCTCCTGTCCTGTATACTGGGTGTAATCCTCAGTATCTGTATTATTCTGTATATAACACTGCACAGTACCACTTCTCCTGTCCTGTATACTGGGTGTAATCCTCAGTATCTGTATTATTCTGTATATATACACTGCACAGTACCACTTCTCCTGTCCTGTATACTGGGTGTAGTCCTCAGTATCTGTATTATTCTGTATATATACACTGCACAGTACCACTTCTCCTGTCCTGTATACTGGGTGTAATCCTCAGTATCTGTATTATTCTGTATATATACACTGCACAGTTCCACTTCTTCTGTCCTGTATTGGTGTAATCCTCAGTATCTGTATTATTCTGTATATATACACTGCACAGTACCACTTCTCCTGTCCTGTATACTGGGTGTAAGTCCTCAGTATCTGTATTATTCTGTATATATACACTGCACAGTACCACTTCTCCTGTCCTGTATACTGGGTGTAATCCTCAGTATCTGATTATTCTGTATATATACACTGCACAGTACCACTTCTCCTGTCCTGTATACTGGGTGTAATCCTCAGTATCTGTATTATTCTGTATATATACACTGCACAGTACCACTTCTCCTGTCCTGTATACTGGGTGTAATCTCAGTATCTGTATTATTCTGTATATAACACTGCACAGACCACTTCTCCTGTCCTGTATACTGGGTGTAATCCTCAGATATCTGTATTATTCTGTATATATACACTGCACAGTACCACTTCTCCTGTCCTGTATACTGGGTGTAATCCTCAGTATCTGTATTATTCTGTATTTTATACACTGCACAGTACCACTTCTCCTGTCCTGTATACTGGGTGTAATCCTCAGTATCTGTATTTATTCTGTATATATACACTGCACAGTCACCACTTCTCCTGTCCTGTATACTGGGTGTAATCCTCAGGATCTGTATTTTTCTGTATATATACACTGCACAGTACCACTTCTCCTGTCCTGTATACTGGGTGTAATCCTCAGAATCTGTATTATTCTGTATATATACACTGCACAGTACCACTTCTCCTGTCCTGTATACTGGGTGTAATCCTCAGTATCTGTATTATTCCTGTATATATACACTGCACAGTACCACTTCTCCTGTCCTGTATACTGGTTGTAATCCTCAGTATCTGTATTATTCTGTATATATACACTGCACAGTACCACTTCTCCTGTCCTGTATACTGTATGTAATCCTCAGTATCTGTATTATTCTGTATATATACACTGCACAGTACCACTTCTCCTGTCCTGTATACTGGGTGTAATCCTCAGTATCTGTATTATTCTGTATATATACACTGCACAGTACCACTTCTCTGTCCTGTATACTGGGTGTAATCCTCAGTATCTGTATTATTCTGTATATATCACTGCACAAGTACCACTTCTCCTGTCCTGTATACTGGGTGTAATCCTCAGTGTCTGTATTATTCTGTATATATACACTGCACAGTACCACTTCTCCTGTGCTGTATACTGGGTGTAATCCTCAGTATCTGTATTACTCTGTATATATCCACTCCACAGTACCACTTCTGTCCTGTATACCCCCCCCCCCCCCCCCCCCCCCCCCCCCTGTCCTGTATACTGGGTGTAATCCTCAGTATCTGTATTATTCTGTATATATACACTGCACAGTACCACTTCTCCTGTCCTGTATACTGGGTGTAATCCTCAGTATCTGTATTATTCTGTATATATACACTGCACAGTACCACTTCTCCTGTCCTGTATACTGGGTGTAATCCTCAGTATCTGTATTATTCTGTATATATACACTGCACAGTACCACTTCTCCTGTCCTGTATACTGGGTGTAATCCTCAGTATCTGTATTATTCTGTATATATACACTGCACAGTCCACTTCTTCTGTCCTGTAACTGGTGTAATCCTCAGTATCTGTATTATTCTGTATATATACACTGCACAGTACCACTTCTCCTGTCCTGTATACTGGGTGTAATCCTCAGTATCTGTATTATTCTGATATATACACTGCACAGTACCACTTCTCCTGTCCTGTATACTGGGTGTAATCTCAGTATCTGATTATTCTGTATATAACACTGCACAGTACCACTTCTCCTGTCCTGTATACTGGGTGTAATCCTCAGTATCTGTATTATTCTGTATATACACTGCACAGTACCACTTCTCCTGTCCTGTATACTGGGTGTAATCCTCAGTATCTGTATTATTCTGTATATATACACTGCACAGCACCACTTCTCCTGTCCTGTATACTGGGTGTAATCCTCAGTATCTGTATTATTCTGTATATATACACTGCACAGCACCACTTCTCCTGTCCTGTATACTGGGTGTAATCCTCAGTATCTGTATTATTCTGTATATATACACTGCACAGACCACTTCTCCTGTCCTGTATACTGGGTGTAATCCTCAGATCTGTATTATTCTGTATATATACACTGCACAGACCACTTCTCCTGTCCTGTATACTGGTGTAATCCTCAGTATCTGTATTATTCTGTATATATACACTGCACAGTACCACTTCTCCTGTCCTGTATACTGGTTGTAATCCTCAGTATCTGTATTATTCTGTATATATACACTGCACAGTACCACTTCTCCTGTCCTGTATACTGTTGTAATCCTCAGTATCTGTATTATTCTGTATATATACACTGCACAGTACCACTTCTCCTGTCCTGTATACTGGGTGTAATCCTCAGTAATCTGTATTATTCTGTATATATACACTGCACAGTACCACTTCTCCTGTCCTGTATACTGGGTGTAATCCTCAGTATCTGTATTATTCGTATTATACACTGCACAGTACCACTTCTCCTGTCCTGTATACTGGGTGTAATCCTCAGAATCTGTATTATTCTGTATATATACACTGCACAGTACCACTTCTCCTGTGCTGTATACTGGGTGTAATCCTCAGAATCTGTATTTCTGTATATATCACTCACAGTACCACTTCTCCTGTCTACTGTTATTGACTGTGTGTTAATACCTCACAGTAATTCTTCTGTATTGAATCTCAGTATATTATCACTGCACAGTACCACTTCTCCTGTCCTGTATACTGGGTGTAATCCTCAGAATCTGTATTATTCTGTATATATACACTGCACAGTACCACTTCTCCTGTCTGTATACTGGGTGTAATCCTCAGTATCTGTATTATCTGTATATATACACTCACAGTACCACTTCTCCTGTCCTGTATACTGGGTGTAATCCTCAGTATCTGTATTATCTGTATATATACACTGCACAGTACCACTTCTCCTGTCCTGTATACTGGTGTAATCCTCAGTATCTGTATTATCTGTATATATACACTGCACAGTACCACTTCTCCTGTCCTGTATACTGGGTGTAATCCTCAGTATCTGTATTATTCTGTATATATACACTGCACAGTACCACTTCTTTCGACTGGTTCCTGTATCTGTATTATGATAATCCTACAGTACCTCGTTTTGTTCTGTATATGTAATCTCTGAATCTGTATTAACCACTCTATCTCCTGTCCTGTGTACTGAGTGTAATCCTCAGTATCTGTATTATTCTGTATATACACTGCACAGTACCACTTCTCCTGTGCTGTATACTGGGTGTAATCCTCAGAATCTGTATTATTCTGTATATATACACTGCACAGCACCACTTCTCCTGTCCTGTATACTGGGTGTAATCCTCAGTATCTGTATTATTCTGTATATATACACTGCACAGTACCACTTCTCCTGTCCTGTATACTGGGTGTAATCCTCAGTATCTGTATTATTCTGTATATATACACTGCACAGTACCACTTCTCCTGTCCTGTATACTGGGTGTAATCATCAGTATCTGTATTATTCTGTATATATACACTGCACAGTACCACTTCTCTGTCTGTATACTGTATGTAATCCTCAGAATCTGTAGTATTCTGTATATATACACTGCACAGTACACTTCTCCTGTCCTGTATACTGGGTGTAATCCTCAGTATCTGTATTATTCTGTATATATACACTGCACAGCACCACTTCTCCTGTCCTGTATACTGGGTGTAATCATCATATCTGTATTATTCTGTATATATACACTGCACAGCACCACTTCTCCTGTCCTGTATACTGGGTGTAATCTCAGAATCTGTATTATTCTGTATATATACACTGCACAGTACCACTTCTCCTGTCCGTATACTGGGTGTATCCTCAGTATCTGTATTATTCTGTATATATACACTGCACAGCACCACTTCTCCTGTCCTGTATACTGGTGTAATCATCAGTATCTGTATTATTCTGTATATATACACTGCACAGCACCACTTCTCCTGTCCTGTATACTGGTGTAATCCTCAGAATCTGTATTATTCTGTATATATACACTGCACAGTACCACTTCTCTGTCTTGTATACTGGGTGTAATCCTCAGTATCTGTATTATTCTGTATATATACACTGCACGTACCACTTCTCCTGTCCTGTATACTGGGTGTAATCCTCAGGATCTGTATTATTCTGTATATATACACTGCACATTACCACTTCTCCTGTCCTGTATACTGGGTGTAATCCTCAGGATCTGTATTATCCTGTATATATACACTGCACAGTACCACTTCTCCTGTCCTGTATACTGGGTGTAATCCTCAGTATCTGTATTATTCTGTATATATACACTGCACAGTACCACTTCTCTCTGTCCTGTATACTGTATGTAATCCTCAGTATCTGTATTATTCTGTATATATACACTGCACAGTACCACTCCTCCTGTCCTGTATACTGGGTGTAATCCTCAGTATCTGTATTACTCTGTATATATACACTGCACAGTACCACTTCTCCTGTCCTGTATACTGGGTGTAATCCTCAGTATCTGTATTACTCTGTATATATACACTGCACAGTGCCACTTCTCCTGTCCTGTATACTGGGTGTAATCCTCAGTATCTGTATTATCCTGTATATATACACTGCACAGTACCACTTCTCCTGTCCTGTGTACAGGTGTAATCCTCAGTATCTGTATTATTCTGTATATATACACTGCACAGTACCACTTCTCCTGTCCTGTATACTGGGTGTAATCCTCAGTATCTGTATTACTCTGTATATATACACTGCACAGTACCACTTCTCCTGTCCTATATACTGGATGTAATCCTCAGTATCTGTATTATTCTGTATATATACACTGCACAGTACCACTTCTCCTGTCCTGTATACTGGTGTAATCCTCAGTATCTGTATTACTCTGTATATATACACTGCACAGTACCACTTCTCCTGTCCTATATACTGGGATGTAATCCTCAGTATCTGTATTATTCTGTATATATACACTGCACAGTACCACTTCTCCTGTCCTGTATACTGGGTGTAATCCTCAGTATCTGTATTACTCTGTATATATACACTGCACAGTGCCACTTCTCCTGTCCTGTATACTGGGTGTAATCCTCAGTATCCCTATTATTCTGTATATATATACACTGCACAGTACCACTTCTCCTGTCCTGTATACTGGGTGTAATCCTCAGTATCTGTATTACTCTGTATATATACACTGCACAGTACCACTTCTCCTGTCCTGTATACTGGGTGTAATCCTCAGTATCTGTATTATTCTGTATATATACACTGCACAGTACTACTTCTCCTGTCCTGTATACTGGGTGTAATCTTCAGTATCTGTATTATTCTGTATATATACACTGCACAGTACCACTTCTCCTGTCCTGTATACTGGGTGTAATCCTCAGTATCTGTATTATTCTGTATATATACACTGCACAGCACCACTTCTCCTGTCCTGTATACTGGGTGTAATCATCAGTATCTGTATTATTCTGTATATATACACTGCACAGCACCACTTCTCCTGTCCTGTATACTGGGTGTAATCTCAGAATCTGTATTATTCTGTATATATACACTGCACAGCACCACTTCTCCTGTCCTGTATACTGTATGTAATCCTCAGAATCTGTATATTCTGTATATATACACTGCACAGTACCACTTCTCCTGTCCTGTATACTGGGTGTAATCCTCAGTATCTGTATTATTCTGTATATATACACTGCACAGTACCACTTCTCCTGTCCTGTATACTGGGTGTAATCCTCAGTATCTGTATTATTCTGTATATATACACTGCACAGTACCACTTCTCCTGTCCTGTATACTGGGTGTAATCCTCAGTATCTGTATTATTCTGTATATATACACTGCACAGTACCACTTCTCCTGTCCTGTATACTGGGTGTAATCCTCAGTATCTGTATTATTCTGTATATATACACTGCACAGTACCACTTCTCCTGTCCTGTATACTGGGTGTAATCCTCAGTATCTGTATTATTCTGTATATATACACTGCACAGTACCACTTATCCTGTCCTGTATACTGGGTGTAATCCTCAGTATCTGTATTATTCTGTATATATACACTGCACAGTACCACTTCTCCTGTCCTGTGTACAGGTGTAATCCTCAGTATCTGTATTATTCTGTATATATACACTGCACAGTACCACTTCTCCTGTCCTGTATACTGGGTGTAATCCTCAGTATCTGTATTATTCTGTATATATACACTGCACAGTACCACTTCTCCTGTCCTGTATACTGGGTGTAATCCTCAGTATCTGTATTATTCTGTATATATACACTGCACAGTACCACTTCTCCTGTCCTGTATACTGGGTGTAATCCTCAGTATCTGTATTATTCTGTATATATACACTGCACAGTACCACTTCTCCTGTCCTGTATACTGGGTGTAATCCTCAGTATCTGTATTATTCTGTATATATACACTGCACAGTACCACTTCTCCTGTCCTGTATACTGGGTGTAATCCTCAGTATCTGTATTATTCTGTATATATACACTGCACAGCACCACTTCTCCTGTCCTGTATACTGGCTGTAATCCTCAGTATCTGTATTATTCTGTATATATACTCTGCACAGTACCACTTCTCCTGTCCTGTATACTGGGTGTAATCCTCAGTATCTGTATTATTCTGTATATATACACTGCACAGTACCACTTCTCCTGTCCTGTATACTGGGTGTAATCCTCAGTGTCTGTATTATTCTGTATATATACACTGCACAGTACCACTTCTCCTGTCCTGTATACTGGGTGTAATCCTCAGTATCTGTATTATTCTGTATATATACACTGCACAGTGCCACTTCTCCTGTCTTGTATACTGGGTGTAATCCTCAGGATCTGTATTCTGGGATCCCCACTCATTCCTATACTCAGGGATCTTTCTTGATCAGATATGAGCAATTGGGAAAATTTCCTCAATCCCACAAATAAGATATAACATTCATATTTGAGACCCCACATTTGTGTTGGTGGTGAGGATCCAGGGCCTGGTTATGTAGAGCGATATGCACTGACCCTTGCGTTGCGTCCTGATGGGGATTGTGGAGGTTTTGGTGCCAGGGGACATTTTTGTCTTATTCTGGCACTGAAAAGTTCCCACACAATGTGTCTGTAGGATCTGGATACTGTGCTGTGAGCTCCCTCTAGTGGTGATTTGGGGTAATGTATGTTTTCCTTATGGCCGCTGTATAAACCTGTGTACTTTGAGCGCCTCCTATGGGTGACTGCAGGTATAATTTTTAATGTATCCATAGATGTTTATTATATATGATGATGAGCAAGTGGCCAACTATTTGTACTTGCTATACTTGTAATGAGTAATTTTTAATATTTGCATATTTGTCCGAATAGTCTAATGTTAATTAGTGATAGGCTCCGCCCACACACAACCAGCCAGTGAGTATTTCCGGTGACTACCTCTTGAAGCTCATCCAGAGAATGCCAAGAGTGTGCAAAGCAGTAATCACAGCAAAAGGCGGCTACTGTGTGACCCAACTGGAAATATGTCTTATATTGTAGGTTCTTCACTCTTGTGTTCAGTCTATAATTCCACATGTGATAATTCATAGTTTTGATGTCTTCAGTGTGAATCTACAATGTTCATAGTCAGGAAAATACAGAAAACTCTGTGAATGAGGTGTGTCCCTGCAGTCACCCAATGGCAGCTGCTTCTGACTCCGCAGCATGAGATGAACATGATGAAGAGGAGCACACATCCTCACTGCAGCTGTCAAAACACAGCGGTCGGGTTAAGCATAGTGGGCATGAGATTCCTGCAAATCCCATCCACTATACTGATACTATACACCAAAACACTGCACATGCGGATAGTGAGGATGCAGCATTAAGGCCGCTTCACACACTGGATCTCGTTAACGATATCATTTGTGCGTCCTTCCATGTAAACAAACGATGTAGGAAGATAAAATCGTTACAGGGGTCATCAAAAATGTGTGATCCGGACCTCGCATCTATAGTTCATCGTCCAATTAACGTCCTGAGAAGCCACGTGGCTCAGTGTGATCCTTTATACGTGGTTCAGTGTGATCCTTTACACGTGGCTCAGTGTGATCCTTTATACGTGGTTAAGTGTGATCCTTTATACGTGGTTCAGTGTGATCCTTTATACGTGGTTCAGTGTGATCCTTTATACGTGGCTCAGTGTGATCCTTTATACGTGGCTCAGTGTGATCCTTTATACGTGGCTCAGTGTGACGCCTTTATACGTGGTTCAGTGTGATCCTTTATACGTGGTTCAGTGTGATCCTTTATACATGGCTCAGTGTGATCCTTTATACGTGGTTCAGTGTGATCCTTTATACGTGGTTCAGTGTGATCCTTTATACGTGGTTCAGTGTGATCCTTTATACGTGGTTCAGTGTGATCCTTTATACGTGGTTCAGTGTGATCCTTTATACATGGCTCAGTGTGATCCTTTATACGTGGTTCAGTGTGACGCCTTTATACGTGGTTCAGTGTGACGCCTTTATACGTGGTTCAGTGTGACGCCTTTATACGTGGTTCAGTGTGATCCTTTATACGTGGTTCAGTGTGATCCTTTATAAATGGTTCAGTGTGATCCTTTATACGTGGCTCAGTGTGATCCTTTATACGTGGTTCAGTGTGATCCTTTATACGTGGCTCAGTGTGATCCTTTATACGTGGCTCAGTGTGATCCTTTATACGTGGTTCAGTGTGATCCTTTATACGTGGTTCAGTGTGATCCTTTATACGTGGCTCAGTGTGATCCTTTATACGTGGTTCAGTGTGATCCTTTATACGTGGCTCAGTGTGATCCTTTATACGTGGCTCAGTGTGATCCTTTATACGTGGCTCAGTGATCCTTTATACGTGGTTCAGTGTGATCCTTTATACGTGGTTCAGTGTGATCCTTTATACGTGGCTCAGTGTGATCCTTTATACGTGGTTCAGTGTGATCCTTTATACGTGGTTCAGTGTGATCCTTTATACGTGGCTCAGTGTCATCCTTTATACGTGGCTCAGTGTGATCCTTTGTGATCGATGTCGTTCATATTTCTCCTATTCCTGCCGCTTTATAACATCGTTCACTTGTTCTTCTCCAAATAGCCGGAGCATTGCCAAATTTAAGATCGTTAACGATATCCTTGTGTGTGACCCCGCACTAACGATGTCGGAAGGATCGCGGTCATGTGACATCGCTAACGATCTCGCTCACCTGTATCCGAGCGTGTGAAGGGGCCTTTAAAAAGTCATTTCAAGTCTCAGAGACAGAGGAACGTGGGAAACAAAGTAATGATGACCTACAGCTGTGGCCAAAAGTATTGACCCCCCTGCAATTCTGTCAGATAATACTCAGTTTCTTCCTGTAATGTTTGCAATCACAAATTCTTTGTATTATTATCTTCATTTAATTTGTCTTCAGTGAAAAAACACAAAAAGAGAATTGTCCTAAAGCCAAATTGGATCTAATTCCACCAAACATAGAAAAGGGGGTGGACAAAAGTATTGGCACTGTTAGACAAATCATGTGATGCTTCTGTAATTAGTGTAATTAACAGCACCTGTAACTTACCTGTGGCACCTAACAGGTGTTGGCAATAACTAAATCACACTTGCAGCCAGTTGACATGGAGTAAAGTTGACTCGACCTCTGTCCTGTGTCCTTGTGTGTACCACATTGAGCATGGAGAAAAGAAAGAAGACCAAAGAACTGTCTGAGGACTGGAGAAACCAAATTGTGAGGAAGCATGAGCAATCTCAAGGCTACAAGTCCATCTCCAAAGACCTGAATGTTCCTGTGTCTACTGTGCACAGTGTCATCAAGAAGTGTAAAGCCCATGGCACTGCGGCTAACCTCCCTAGATGTGGACGGGAAAGAAAATTGACGAGAGATTTCAACGCAAGATTGTGCGGATGGTGGATAAAGAACCTCGACTAACATCCAAACAAGTTCAAGCTGCCCTGCAGTCCGAGGGTGCAACAGTGTCACCCCGTACTATCCATCGGCGTCTGAATGAAAAGGGACTGTATGGTAGGAGACCCAGGAAGACCCCACTTCTTACCCCGAGACATAAAAAACTTACCTGAGAAAGCCTACAACGTTGTGGAAGAATGTTCTCTGATCAGATGAGACAAAAGTAGAGATTTATGGGCAAAGGCATCAACATAGAGTTTACAGGAGAAAACAAGAGGCATTCATAGAAAAGAACACGCTCCCTACAGTCAGACATGGCGGAGGCTCCCTGATGGTTTGGGGTTGCTTTGCTGCCTCTGGCACTGGACTGCTTGACCGTGTGCATGGCATTATGAAGTCTGAAGACTACCAACACTTTGTGTCAGCATAATGTAGGGCCCAGTGTGAGAAAGCTGGGTCTCCCTCAGAGGTCATGGGTCTTCCAGCAGGACAATGACCCAAAACACACTTCAAAAAGCCCTAGAAAATGGTGTGAGAGAAAGCACTGGAGACTTCTAAGGTGGCAGCAATGAGTCCAGACCTGAATCCCATAGATCACCTGTGGAGAGATGTAACAATGGCAGTTTGGAGAAGGCGCCTTCACATATCAGGGACCTGGAGCAGTTTGCCAAAGAAGAATGGTGTAAAATCCCAGCAGAGGATTGTAAGAAACTCATTGATGGTTACCGGAAGCGGGTGATCGCAGTTATTTGGGCTAAAGGTTGTGCAACCAAGTATTAGGCTGAGGGCGCCAATACTTTTGTCCGGCCCATTTTTGGAGTTTTGTGTGAAATGATCAATGTTTTGCTTTTTGCTTCATTCTCTTTTGTGTTTTTTCCTTGAAGACAAATTAAATGAAGATAATAATAGCAAAGAATTTGTGATTGCAATCATTACAGGAAGAAACTGAGGATTATCCGACAGAATTGCAGGGGTGTCAATACTTTTGGCCACAACTGTATAATGTATCTCTATGGGAGCTGTATACACTGTGTGCTGTGAGCTCCTCCCAGTGGTGACTGCAGGTAGAATGTATAATGTATCTCTATGGGAGCTGTATACACTGTGTGCTGTGAGCTCCCCCTAGTGGTGACTGCAGGTAGAATGTATAATGTATCTCTATGGGAGCAGTATACACTGTGTGCTGTGAGCTCCCCCTAGTGGTGACTGCAGGTAGAATGTATAATGTATCTCTATGGGAGCTGTATACACTGTGTGCTGTGAGCTCCCCCTAGTGATGACTGCAGGTAGAATGTATAATGTATCTCTATGGGAGCTGTATACACTGTGTGCTGTGAGCTCCCCCTAGTGGTGACTGCAGGTAGAATGTATAATGTATCTCTATGGGAGCTGTATACACTGTGTGCTGTGAGCTCCTCCTAGTGGTGACTGCAGGTAGAATGTATAATGTATCTCTATGGGAGCTGTATACACTGTGTGCTGTGAGCTCCTCCTAGTGGTGACTGCAGGTAGAATGTATAATGTATATCTATGGGAGCTGTATACACTGTGTGCTGTGAGCTCCCCCTAGTCGTGACTGCAGGTAGAATGTATAATGTATCTCTATGGGAGCTGTATACACTGTGTGCTGTGAGCTCCCCCTAGTGGTGACTGCAGGTAGAATGTATAATGTATCTCTATGGGAGCTGTATGCACTGTGAGCTCCTCCTAGTGGTGACTGCAGGTAGAATGTATAATGTATCTCTATGGGAGCTGTATACACTGTGTGCTGTGAGCTCCCCCTAGTGGTGACTGCAGGTCTAGTGTCTTTGTGTGGGAGCTGTATACACAGTGTGCTGTGAGCTCCCCCTAGTGGTGACTGCAGGTATAATGTATCTCTATGGGAGCTGTATACACTGTGTGCCATTGTCTCCTCTCCAGTTGTCACACAGCAGATATAAGACTCCGATTTCTAATATTTTATTGAAAAAAACCGCACAGACATAATAAAATATTCAGCATTTCCTCCCGAGTGATGTGAAGTAGAGGACAGCGGCCGGACGCGGCCTGCGGGGGTGTTACTGTGCCCAGTGCTGTGGAGTCCCGAACCCCCGATCCCTCATACTCGGCTCATGTGATACATTTATTGTACAATGTGACATCAGGCTTTAATCATTATGATACAATAATCAAGATATTTAGATAGAACATAATAATAATAATTCATAATATTCAGCACACACTGGACCCAATTCATGATAGATTTTCGGAGCGGGTCCAATTTATTTTTCCGACTCGTCAGCCATGGCTGCGCCACGTCAGTATCGCTCTGGGGGAGGGGCTTATTGATAACCCCTCCCTCCCCACCACTCATTGTAGGCAGCAGGCACCTGGGGGAGGGGCTTCCATGCACCATGTGCCCCTCCCCTTACGGTAGAGGGAAATCTTCATAATTCATTGGTGTCGGATGTTTACAGGACTCACTTTGGATACAAGGTGCTTGTTGTACTCGGGCGGACGTTTCCCGTCATCACATTATTTACAGAAATCTTTAGACTAATAGACAAATTTCTACAAGTGACTTCATGATACAAAAATATATTAAAAACATGCAGTCCATACAGCGGCATCCTCAGGGGCGGTCCATTACTGCAGGGTGCTGATGGCGGCATCCTCAGGGGCGGTCTATTACTGCAGGGCGCTGATGACGGCATCCTCAGGGGCGGTCCATTACTGCAGGGTGCTGATGGCGGCATCCTCAGGGGCGGTCCATTACTGCAGGGCGCTGATGGCGGCATCCTCAGGGGCGGTCCATTACTGCAGGGCGCTGATGGCGGCATCCTCAGGGGCGGTCCATTACTGCAGGGTGCTGATGACGGCATCCTCAGGGGCGGTCCATTACTGCAGGGCGCTGATGACGGCATCCTCAGGGGGCGGTCTATTACTGCAGGGCGCTGATGGCGGCATCCTCAGGGGCGGTCCATTACTGCAGGACGCTGATGGCGGCATCCTCAGGGAACCGATCGCATTCTCCTCAGGGATGGACCACATCTGCAGAGCACTGGCAGAATTCCCCTCAGGGGTGGCACATCTGTAGGGCACTGATGGCGACATCTTCAGGGGCGGCCACATCTGCAGGGCACTGATGGCGACATCTTCAGGGGCGGCCACATCTGCAGGGCGCTGATGGCGACATCTTCAGGGGCGGCCACATCTGCAGGGCGCTGATGGCGACATCTTCAGGGGGCGGCCACATCTGCAGGGCGCTGATGCTGACATCTTCAGGGGCAGCCACATCTGCAGGGCACTGATGCGGACATCTTCAGGGGCGGCCACATCTGCAGGGCGCTGATGGCGACATCTTCAGGGACGGCCACATCTGCAGGGCGCTGATGGCGACATCTTCAGGGGCGGCCACATCTGCAGGGCGCTGATGGCAACATCTTCAGGGGCGGCCACATCTGCAGGGCGCTGATGGCGACATCTTCAGGGGCGGCCACATCTGCAGGGCGCTGATGGCGACATCTTCAGGGGCGGCCACATCTGCAGGGCGCTGATGGCGACATCTTCAGGGGCGGCCACATCTGCAGGGCGCTGATGGCGACATCTTCAGGGGCGGCCACATCTGCAGGGCGCTGATGGCGACATCTTCAGGGGCGGCCACATCTGCAGGGGGCTGATGGCGACATCTTCAGGGGCGGCCACATCTGCAGGGCTCTGATGGCGACATCTTCAGGGGCGGCCACATCTGCAGGGCGCTGATGGCGACATCTTCAGGGGCGGCCACATCTGCAGGGGGCTGATGGCGACATCTTCAGGGGCGGCCACATCTGCAGGGCACTGATGGCGACATCTTCAGGGGCGGCCACATCTGCAGGGGGCTGATGGCGACATCTTCAGGGGCGGCCACATCTGCAGGGGGCGCTGATGGCGACATCTTCAGGGGCGGCCACATTTCACAGCAGTTTGTAACTTTGGCGCAGGTTATGGTTTTCTACTGGTTATTCATTTCCATTGATTACAGATAGGGAAGAGGGGAATCATGTGACCACATCACAGCTACAGTCTTAATATCTGTTGCACACATTATAGCAGACAGGACACAGCAGTCGCCATGCACGGGGAAGAAGCGGACAATACCCCACGACACGCGGACAATCACTGGAGGAGGGAGAGGAGGGTCAGGACGCTGCAATCTGCAGTCACCTCCAGCTCCTAGGGAACAGCTCTGCAAGAAGAAAATGTGGAGGGTCAGCACTGAACACTCCCAGCATGCAAAGCGCAGACAATATGGCCACCTCAACCCAACCCCTGACCAAAGGGCAGGTGCTGCACACTGAGCTCCAGCATTGTATATCTTGTCTTGTCAGTAAATGCAAACATTCATAAGCTATAAAACTGCAGTACCCACATCCTGCGCACAGCGGGGAACCTGTTACTGTGGATTTCAAGAACAACATCGGCTCTCTGCCACCACCCATGTGAAGCCAATGGGACAGAGCAGGATCAGCAGAGCCCAATGGGACAGAGCAGGATCAGAAGGGCCCAATGGGACAGAGCAGGATCAGAAGGGCCCAATGGGGTAAAGTGTGGACCAATGCAAAAGCGAGGACAACAGGGTGCAGTAAATCAGAGCACAGGTGGCCCTTGTCTGCCCTATTAATGGCTGCTTCATCTCATTGTGCCCCATCACTCTCCATCTGCTCCAATGGCACTGTCACCTCCGCTCTGTCCCATTGAGGCTACCATCCCCACTCAGCCAAATTGGACCCCGCCTCTCCTGCTCTACCCCATTGGATCCTGCTCTACCCCATTGGCCTAGGCTCTACTCCATTGGATCCTGTTCTACTCCATTGACCTATTCTCTACTCCATTGGATCCTGCTCTACTCCATTGGATCCTGTTCTACCCCGTTGGCCTACGCTCTATTCCATTGTATCCTGCTCTATCCCGTTGGCCTATGCTCTACTTCATTGGATCCTGTTCTACCCCGTTGGCCTACGCTCTATTCCATTGGATCCTGCTCTACCCCATTGGCCTACGCTCTATTCCATTGGATCCTGCTCTACCCCATTGGCCTACGCTCTACCCCATTGGATCCTGCTCTACTCCATTGGATCCTGCTCTACCCCATTGGCCTACGCTCTATTCCATTGTATCCTGCTCTACCCCGTTGGCCTATGCTCTACTCCATTGGATCCTGCTCTACCCCGTTGGCCTACGCTCTACTCCATTGGATCCTGCTCTACCCCGTTGGCCTACGCTATATTCCATTGGATCCTGCTCTACCCCATTGGCCTACGCTCTATTCCATTGGATCCTGCTCTACCTCATTGGCCTACGCTCTATTCCATTGGATCCTGCTCTACCTCATTGGCCTACGCTCTACTCCATTGGATCCTGCTCTACCCCGTTGGCCTACGCTCTATTCCATTGGATCCTGCTCTACCCCATTGGCCTACGCTCTACTCCATTGGATCCTGCTCTACCCCATTGGCCTACGCTCTACTCCTCCATTGGATCCTGCTCTACCTCATTGGCCTATACTTTATTCTACTGGACCCAGCCGCTTCTGCCTATTGGACCCCGCTGCCCTGCCTCGGACCCTATTTGGCCCCACACTACACCATTGTGGTCAGTCACCCTTGTTTTGCCCCATTGCTCCACACTACCACATTGGGCACCACTACTCCCTGCTCTGTCCTGCCATTTACAGTGATATAAGAATTGATCATAATAAATGTCATACAAACCGGAGATTAAGAGACCTGATCGGACAAAGATCCACTGGGGTAGTGATACTTTTACTAGAATCTCTGTACAACACGGGGAAATCAGCAGAGCCCAATTACCTGTAAATGTTGGGGTCCAGCAGCAGGGCCGTGTCTTTAGGGAGCTTGGACAGATGGACGACCTTAGTCTTCAGCTGGTGCCGATCGCCCTCATTCACCCAGACATCGGGAAGACTACAGCGAGAAACGGTACATGAGGGGGTCAACCAACCAAGGACTGTGCCCCCACCAACACCTGAACAACTCCCGTACCTGACCCCTACCTGCTGCTACAGCCATACCCTCCTCCTCCCAGCCCGGGCCCCCAGGGGCTTACATGTCTTCTGGAGTCCAGTGCAGCAGAAATTTTATCTTCCCAGAATCCTCCTTTCTCTTTGCAATCACCTACAAATAATATGGATTATGGGAAATAGGTCATTACTGAGGTGTCGGTCTGTCTACTGCAACGATGGCAGAGCTGCTGCTTACGATGCAATAAATTACTATGTGAGGGCCCAGAGACGTCAGAATAACGGTGAGACGAGGATGGTACAATGCCGGGACGACATGGACGCCGTTAGGATGGTGGGGATAGCAGGGCGAGAGCGCTGTAAGGACGGAAGGGCGAGAGAGCTGCGAGGACAGCAGGGCGAGAGTGGAAGGGCGAGGGCGCTGCTGCAAGGATGGGGTAAGGCCTACAGGTCGAGGGCGCCCGCTGTGGGGACGGCAGGTTGAGGGCGCCCGCTGTGGGGGTGGCAGGTTGTGGGCGCCCGCTGTGGGGGCGGCAGGTCGAGGGCGCCCGCTGTGGGGACGGCAGGTCGAGGGCGCCCGCTGTGGGGACGGCAGGTCAAGGGTGCTGGCTGCAAGGATGACAGGTCGAGGAGTTTTACGGTGCCTCTGCAAAGACGGCAGGGCAAGGGCGCCACGATGAGGCCTGTATTACGGTGATGCTGCGAGGATGGCACAATGGCAGGACGAGGACGCTGCAAGGATGTACGATGGCAGGATGCTGCGAAGACCGTATACCGGCAGAACGAACGCACTGCGAGGACCCTGCAACGGCAGGGTGAGGACGTTGAGAGAACGGTGGGATGCTGGAAGGACGGTATGACGGCAGGATGAGGACGCTGCGAGGACAGTGTAACGGCAGGACGAATGCACTGTGAGGACCCTGCAACAGCAGGATGAGGACACAGAGAATGGTATGACAGCGGGATGTGGTGAGGATGGTATGATGGCAGGATGAGGATGATGCAAGCACGGTACAACGGCGGGACACTGAAGATGGTATAACAGCAGAACGAGGACGCTGTGAGGACGGTATAATGGCAGGACGAGGACGCTGTGAGGACGGTATAATGGCAGGACGAGGACGCTGTGAGGACGGTATAATGGCAGGACGAGGACGTTGCGAGGGCCCTGGGACGGCAGGAAGAGGACATTGACAGCAGGATGGTGATGATGCTGTGAGGACACTATGACAAGGCCGCTGTGAGGACGGTATGATAGCGGATCAGGGCATAGAGATGGCGCGGTGAGAACGCTGTGGCGGCTGCCTGGCTATACTCACCGTGCTGTGGAACACCACACTGTGCCCATTCCCTAATGACTCAATCTGAGCAGAGAGGTTGAAGCAGATGGCGCGATGCCGGATGGCGTCCAAAGTCTGAGCATCGAAAAAATCATGGGGTCGGGCTGTAGTGAAAAAAGGGAATATCAAAATCTGCAGAGAGGAGGAAGCTGCTGCAGCACCTCTTGTGTCAGGGTCATGGATCACACAATTATAGAAACAAACTTGAAAGACCGATATCCCAACTACACACTCCGCCCACATCAGGGACACTTCCCAGATATAGAAAAGTGTGAAATAGAAGCGCCATCATCCGCAGGGAGCACATGAGCTGCAGGAGACACGGGGGGACCCTGAACCCAACACAGAGGTAGAGACCCCCTATATCCTGCACACACAGGAGGAATCCTCACTGCTCAGCGCTAACTCTGACTATAGGGGCGACAATACAACCATCAGGACTGCAGGACCCAAATGATGGGGTCAGGGCCATGTTCTGGGGCGGGGCCTCCCATCGTGGTACTGTGCTGGGGCGGGGCCTCCCATGGTGGTACTGTGCTGGGGCGGGGCCTCCCATGGTGGTACTGTGCTGGGGGCAGGGCCATGTGCTGCGGCGGGGCCTTCCATAGTGGTGCTGGGGACAGGGCCATGTGCTGGGGCGGGGCCTCCCATAGTGGTACTGTGCTGGGGGCAGGGCCATGTGCTGGGGGCGGGGCCTCCCATGGTGGTACTGTACTGGGGGCAGGGCCATGTGCTGGGGGCGGGGCCTCCCATGGTGGTACCGTACTGGGGGCAGGGCCATGTGCTGGGGCAGGGCCCTCCCATGGTGGTACTGTGCTGGGGGCAGGGCCATGTGCTGGGGGCGGGGCCTCCCATGGTGGTACTGTGCTGGGGACAGGGCCATGTGCTGGGGCAGGGCCCTCCCATGGTGGTACTATACTGGGGGCAGGGCCATGTGCTGGGGGCGGGGCCTTCCATGGTGGTACTGTACTGGGGGCAGGGCCATGTGCTGGGGCGGGGCCTCCCATAGTGGTGCTGGGGAGAGGGCCATGTGCTGGGGCGGGGCCTCCCATGGTGGTACTGTACTGGGGCAGGGCCATGTGCTGGGGCGGGGCCTCCCATAGTGGTACTGTGCTGGGGGCAGGGCCATGTGCTGGGGGCGGGGCCTCCCATGGTGGTACTGTACTGGGGGCAGGGCCATGTGCTGGGGGCGGGGCCTCCCATGGTGGTACCGTACTGGGGGCAGGGCCATGTGCTGGGGCAGGGCCCTCCCATGGTGGTACTGTGCTGGGGGCAGGGCCATGTGCTGGGGGCGGGGCCTCCCATGGTGGTACTGTGCTGGGGACAGGGCCATGTGCTGGGGCAGGGCCCTCCCATGGTGGTACTATACTGGGGGCAGGGCCATGTGCTGGGGGCGGGGCCTTCCATGGTGGTACTGTACTGGGGGCAGGGCCTGTGCTGGGGCGGGGCCTCCCATAGTGGTGCTGGGGACAGGGCCATGTGCTGGGGCGGGGCCTCCCATGGTGGTACTGTACTGGGGGCAGGGCCATGTGCTGGGGCGGGGCCTCCCATGGTGGTACTGTGCTGGGGGCAGGGCGATGTGCTGGGGCGGGGCCTCCCATGGTGGTACTGTGCTGGGGGCAGGGCGATGTGCTGGGGCGGGGCCTCCCATGGTGGTACTGTGCTGGGGGCAGGGCGATGTGCTGGGGCGGGGCCTCCCATGGTGGTACTGTGCTGGGGCGGGGCCTCCCATGGTGGTACTGTGTGCAGGATAAACACAATTATTACTCGTCATCACAGGCGACATCAACCTGGAGCCGAGGCACTGATGACAGCCCTGCACATTCAATACATCTGTCAATGACATGACAGGTTACAGCCAGAGTATCAGGTGAGGACGTCCAGCAACACATCTCACAGTGAGCAATGAGCGCAGCTCCGGGGGCTTGAATGGCAAGCTCACGAATTCTGGATGTATGATTGATGTCACCAGGAAATCCTAGAGGAGAACCAATCATCGACAACGTCCACCTGATGACATCATCAGACCCATCCACTAATCACTACATAAAGTAGATATACATAAGGCACCACCAAAAGGAAAAAAAGTCACATCCTGTATTATCCTCCAGAGCTGCACTCACTATTCTGCTGGTGCAGTCACTGTGTACATACATTACATTACTGATCCTGAGTTACCTCCTGTATTATACTCCAGAGCTGCACTCACTATTCTGCTGGTGCAGTCACTGTGTACATACATTACATTACTGATCCTGAGTTACCTCCTGTATTATACTCCAGAGCTGCACTCACTATTCTGCTGGTGCAGTCACTGTGTACATACATTACATTACTGATCCTGAGTTACCTCCTGTATTATACTCCAGAGCTGCACTCACTATTCTGCTGGTGCAGTCACTGTGTACATACATTACATTACTGATCCTGAGTTACCTCCTGTATTATACTCGAGAGCTGCACTCACTATTCTGCTGGTGCAGTCACTGTATACATACATTACATTACTGATCCTGAGTTACCTCCTGTATTATACTCCAGAGCTGCACTCACTATTCTGCTGGTGCAGTCACTGTATACATACATTACATTACTGATCCTGAGTTACCTCCTGTATTATCCTCCAGAGCTGCACTCACTATTCTACTGGTGGAGTCACTGTGTACATACATTACATTACTGATCCTGAGTTACCTCCTGTATTATACTCCAGAGCTGCACTCACTATTCTGCTGGTGCAGTCACTGTGTACATACATTACATTACTGATCCTGAGTTACCTCCTGTATTATACTCGAGAGCTGCACTCACTATTCTGCTGGTGCAGTCACTGTATACATACATTACATTACTGATCCTGAGTTACCTCCTGTATTATACTCCAGAGCTGCACTCACTATTCTACTGGTGGAGTCACTGTGTACATACATTACATTACTGATCCTGAGTTACCTCCTGTATTATACTCCAGAGCTGCACTCACTATTCTGCTGGTGCAGTCACTGTGTACATACATTACATTACTGATCCTGAGTTACCTCCTGTATTATCCTCCAGAGCTGCACTCACTATTCTGCTGGTGCAGTCACTGTGTACATACATTACATTACTGATCCTCAGTTACCTCCTGTATTATCCTCCAGAGCTGCACTCACTATTCTGCTGGTGCAGTCACTGTGTACATACATTACATTACTGATCCTGAGTTACCTCCTGTATTATACTCCAGAGCTGCACTCACTATTCTGCTGGTGCAGTCACTGTGTACATACATTACATTACTGATCCTGAGTTACCTCCTGTATTATACTCCAGAGCTGCACTCACTATTCTGCTGGTGCAGTCACTGTGTACATACATTACATTACTGATCCTGAGTTACCTCCTGTATTATACTCCAGAGCTGCACTCACTATTCTGCTGGTGCAGTCACTGTGCACCTACATTACATTACTGATCCTGAGTTACCTCCTGTATTATACTCCAGAGCTGCACTCACTATTCTGCTGGTGCAGTCACTGTGTACATACATTACATTACTGATCCTGAGTCACCTCCTGTATTATACTCCAGAGCTGCACTCACACTTCTGCAGTCTGGCACGGTCTTCTCCCTCTTTGGGTTGCAGGCTGAGCGCGCAGTGAAGTGCAGCTCTTGCAGTAGTGTTCTGTCAGGTGACCGCGCTGCTATCAGTGATGTCAGACGTTGTGGGGGAAGTAACGGCCCCTCGGCCCCAGAGCTCACATGTGTCGACCTGCTCGGGTCATCACTGCAGATGAAACTACAACTCCCAGCATGTGCATGAGCTGCATACAGGAGCCATCATTATGCTGGGAGTTGTAGTCCTCCTTTGGTGGAGCCGACACTCTTATGTAATAGCGGCAGTGATCAGACATCTGTATAGCGGGAGGCTTTGCACAGGTGATAGCGCCCCCACTAGTCACATGGAGACATTCATAAGAGGGCGTCTGCTCCACAAAGGGTTAACGGATTGCTGGACCCCAGATCTGCAGATTAGAGAGAAGACAGAAGCGGGATCTACCTTTCATCTGTACAGGGGCGGAGGAATAAGGAGAAGATCCCAGCGCTGCCGCTGAAGACAAGAGAGAAGGCAATTACCAGGCGGAAATAGCAGGCAGCAGCCGCAGCAGCAGCAGCAGGCGCCGCAGCACACTCACGTAGGGAGCGCTTCCGCTTGTTCTTCAGCTTGCGACGCTTGTTCAGCCCGGCCTTCGACGGAGACTCCTCCTTGGACTTGGGGTGACCCGACAACTTCGAGGAGTTCTGCTGGCTGAAATGAGTGGGGACGTGACGGGCGAGACCACCCTGAGAGGCGAAGCTGGCGTTACACCCACCGACAACACACTAAGAGACAAGGGCGAGAGGTGAGGAAAGGGCAAAGTCACCAAAACAGTCTACGAGTACAACAGCCTGCACAACAGCCCGCGCCGCACAACAGCCCGCACCGCACTACAGCCCGCACCGCACCACAGCCCGCACCGCACACAACAGCCCGCGCCGCACAACAGCCCGCGCCGCACAACAGCCCGCACCCCGCTCAACAGCCCGCGCCGCACAACAGCCCGCACCACAGCCCGCACCGCACACAACAGCCCGCGCCGCGCCACAGCCCGCACAACAGCCCGCGCCGCACAACAGCCCGCGCCGCACAACAGCCCGCACCCCGCTCAACAGCCCGCGCCGCACAACAGCCCGCACCACAGCCCGCACCGCACACAACAGCCCGCGCCGCGCCACAGCCCGCACCGCACAACAGCCCGCGCCGCACAACAGCCCGCGCCGCACAACAGCCCGCACAACAGCCCGCGCCGCCCAACAGCCCGCACAACACCACAGCCCGCACAACAGGCCGCACCGCACAACAGCCCGCACAACAGCCCGCGCCGCCCAACAGCCCGCACAACACCACAGCCCGCACAACAGGCCGCACCGCACAACAGCCCGCACCGCACAACAGCCACACAACACTACAGCCTGCACCCCGCACAACAGCCCGCACCGCACCACAGCCCGCACCGCACCACAGCCCGCACCGCACCACAGCCCGCACCGCACAACAGCCCGCACCGCACAACAGTGTCCCATCACATCTAGGAGATTCATGAAGATAATGGCGGCCCTTCACATAGCATTATGGAGCATGTTACCTTGAAGGGTTTGTCCCCGCTGTGTGTCAGCATGTGGCGCTGTAGCCAGCTCTGACTGGTGGACGGCCTGTTGTACACCTTACATCCCTTCCAGAAACAGACGAAAACCTGCAACACAGCTCATTGTGAGGACGTGGGTGAGCAACAGCAGCGCAATAAGGTGGGGCAGGTGTAGATGTCAGATGGGGCAGGGGGTGGTGCAGGCTGTACCCCTCCACACTGGCCGTCCACGTGCAGGCTGAAGACATATTCTGTCGGGTCTGGAGGTGAAGCAGGTGGTGATGTCGGGCGAAGGGAGGGGAAGTTAAGCTGTACCCCTTGTCGCTGGCCATCCATGTGCAGGCTACACATGTGCATGGCCAGGTCGGGGCTGGAGGTGAAGCAGGTGGGGATATGTCGGGTGGGGGGAGCGTGGAGCAGGATGCGGATATGTTCGGTCAGGTCGAGGCAGGAGGTGAAGCAGGTGGGGATATGTCGGGGGGGGGGGGGGAGCGTGGTGCAGGCTGCGGATATGTTTGGTCAGGTTGGGGCAGGAGGTGAAGCAGGTGGGGATATGTCGGGTGGGGGGAGCGTGGTGCAGGCTGCGGATATGTTCTGTCAGGCCAGAGCTGGAGGTGAAGCAGGTGGGGATATGTCGGGGGGGGGGGGGGGGGGGGGGAGCGTGGTGCAGGCTGCGGATATGTTCTGTCAGGTCAGAGCTGGAGGTGAAGCAGGTGGGGATATGTCGGGGGAGCGTGGTGCAGGCTGTGGATATGTTCGGTCAGGTCGGGGCAGGAGGTGAAGCAGGTGGGGATATGTCGGGGGAGCGTGGTGCAGGCTGTGGATATGTTCGGTCAGGTCGGGGCAGGAGGTGAAGCAGGTGGGGATATGTCGGGGGAGCGTGGTGCAGGCTGTGGATATGTTCGGTCAGGTCGGGGCAGGAGGTGAAGCAGGTGGGGATATGTCAGGGGGAGCGTGGTGCAGGCTGCGGATATGTTCGGTCAGGTCGGGGCAGGAGGTGAAGCAGGTGGGGATATGTCGGGGGGAGCGTGGTGCAGGCTGTACCCCTCCGCGCTGGCCGTCCACGTGCAGGCTGCGGATGTGCTCGGCCAGGTCGGGGCTGGAGGTGAAGCAGGTCTGGCACTGGTCCCAGCAGCAGGTGTAGGACAGGCTTTTGCCGGCGGCGGCCGATGTCCCGTGCAAGATCATCATGACCGGAGTGGAGCGTCCGCTGGAGATGGTGCTGTCCACGTCCATCAGGGTGCTGCTGATACTGCGGAGAGAAGAGGACAAGGATGGGGCGGAGCCAGTGACTGGGTCTGTGGGTGGAGTTATGAGGGGGGAGGAGTTGAAGTCTGACGTAACTAAAGAAAGGATAAGTTGATGAAAAGGCTCAGTGGGAGGAGCCTGTACAGTGGGAGGATCCATTAAAGGTTTTCCAGGGAGCAGCACCTAGTTCTCGGCCACCAGTGATTGGCTGCAGTATTGTTACAACTATAACACACATGAATGCTGCAGCCAATCATAGAGCTTGGTGTGGGCAGGGTTAATAGTGGGGCGACCTCTATTGGAGCCCTTCCACAGGTGTGGGCGGAGTCACCCATCGAGTCCCTCCTGCTAGTGGAATATAGCAGGTCACATCACCTTTCCTCAGATCACCTCCCCGGCAGGTCACATCACCTGTCCTCAGATCACCTCTCCGGCAGGTCACATCACCTTTCCTCAGATCACCTCCCCGGCAGGTCACATCACCTGTCCTCAGATCACCTCCCCGGCAGGTCACATCACCTGTCCTCAGATCACCTCTCCGGCAGGTCACATCACCTTTCCTCAGATCACCTCCCCGGCAGGTCACATCGCCTGTCCTCAGATCACCTCCCCGGCAGGTCACATCACCTGTCCTCAGATCACCTCTCCGGCAGGTCACATCACCTGTCCTCAGATCACCTCTCCGGCAGGTCACATCGCCTGTCCTCAGATCACCTCTCCGGCAGGTCACATCGCCTGTCCTCAGATCACCTCTCCGGCAGGTCACATCGCCTGTCCTCAGATCACCTCTCCGGCAGGTCACATCACCTGTCCTCAGATCACCTCTCCGGCAGGTCACATCGCCTGTCCTCAGATCACCTCTCCGGCAGGTCACATCGCCTGTCCTCAGATCACCTCTCCGGCAGGTCACATCACCTGTCCTCAGATCACCTCTCCGGCAGGTCACATCGCCTGTCCTCAGATCACCTCTCCGGCAGGTCACATCACCTGTCCTCAGATCACCTCTCCGGCAGGTCACATCACCTGTCCTCAGATCACCTCTCCGGCAGGTCACATCACCTGTCCTTGAGGTCTCAACTGTCCCTCCCATATCTTGGAAGACCATCCCTCGTGGCGACAGCAGCCTCGCCTGTCCCTGTAACCCCTCCCACACCAGCCACATCACCTGCCCCTGGAGCCCCTTCCTTGGTCCTTCACCGTCCATGGAGCCCCCTCTCCATCCTCGGAGCCCCTCCTTAACGTGCCTCACCTGTCTTCATAGATCCTTCCCTCGTTCCCTGTGGTGCAGTCACCTCTTCTGTCCCGGGGCCCCTCTCTCGCGGTGCGGTCCTATCTGTCCTCAGAGCCTTCCCCCACAGACCTCCCCTCTCCTGATGTCTCCGTCCCCATCACCCCTTCCCTTGCGGTGCAGCCTCACCTGTCCCCAGAACTCTCCCCCATGGTGTGGCTTCCGCTGCCCTTGAGGCCCCTCCCCAGCGGTGCGATCGCCTCCTCTACATCTGTCACTCCTTTGTGGAGTATTCGTCTCCTTCATCCCTGTCATCCCTCCATAGTGGTACAGTCTCATCTATTCTCGCAGCCCCTCTGCTGGAGCTCTCCTCTGCCCTTCAGAGCTCCCCCTTCTCTCACAGTGCAACCTAACCTGTCCTCAGAGACCCTCCCATGCCTCACCTGTATACTGTTGCCCCTCCCCTGCAGTGGCCATACCTGTCCTCGGAGACCCTCCCATGCCTCACCTGTCTACTGTTGCCCCTCCCCTGCAGTGGCCATACCTGTCCTCGGAGACCCTCCCATGCCTCACCTGTCTACTGCTGCCCCTCCCCTGCAGTGGCCTTACCTGTCCTCGGAGACCCTCCCATGCCTCACCTGTCTACTGCTGCCCCTCCCCTGCAGTGGCCTTACCTGTCCTCGGAGACCCTCCCATGCCTCACCTGTCTACTGCTGCCCCTCCCCTGCAGTGGCCTTACCTGTCCTCGGAGACCCTCCCATGCCTCACCTGTCTACTGCTGCCCCTCCCCTGCAGTGGCCTTACCTGTCCTCGGAGACCCTCCCATGCCTCACCTGTCTACTGTTGCCCCTCCCCTGCAGTGGCCTTACCTGTCCTCAGAGACCCTCCCATGCCTCACCTGTCTACTGCTGCCCCTCCCCTGCAGTGGCCTTACCTGTCCTCGGAGACCCTCCCATGCCTCACCTGTCTACTGCTGCCCCTCCCCTGCAGTGGCCTTACCTGTCCTCGGAGACCCTCCCATGCCTCACCTGTCTACTGCTGCCCTCCCCTGCAGTGGCCTTACCTGTCCTCGGAGACCCTCCCATGCCTCACCTGTCTACTGTTGCCCCTCCCCTGCAGTGGCCATACCTGTCCTCGGAGACCCTCCCATGCCTCACCTGTATACTGTTGCCCCTCCCCTGCAGTGGCCTTACCTGTCCTCGGAGACCCTCCCATGCCTCACCTGTCTACTGCTGCCCCTCCCCTGCAGTGGCCTTACCTGTCCTCGGAGACCCTCCCATGCCTCACCTGTCTACTGTTGCCCTCCCCTGCAGTGGCCTTACCTGTCCTCGGAGACCCTCCCATGCCTCACCTGTCTACTGTTGCCCCTCCCCTGCAGTGGCCTTACCTGTCCTCGGAGACCCTCCCATGCCTCACCTGTCTACTGCTGCCCCTCCCCTGCAGTGGCCTTACCTGTCCTCGGAGACCCTCCCATGCCTCACCTGTCTACTGTTGCCCTCCCCTGCAGTGGCCTTACCTGTCCTCGGAGACCCTCCCATGCCTCACCTGTCTACTGTTGCCCCTCCCCTGCAGTGGCCTTACCTGTCCTCGGAGACCCTCCCATGCCTCACCTGTCTACTACTGCCCCTCCCCTGCAGTGGCCTCACCTGTCCTCGGAGACCCTCCCATGCCTCACCTGTCTACTGTTGCCCCTCCCCTGCAGTGGCCTTACCTGTCCTCTGAGACCCTCCCATGCCTCACCTGTCTACTGTTGCCCCTCCCCTGCAGTGGCCTCACCTGTCCTCTGAGACCCTCCCATGCCTCACCTGTCTACTGTTGCCCCTCCCCTGCAGTGGCCTCACCTGTCCTCTGAGACCCTCCCATGCCTCACCTGTCTACTGTTGCCCCTCCCCTGCAGTGGCCTCACCTGTCCTCTGAGACCCTCCCATGCCTCACCTGTCTACTGTTGCCCCTCCCCTGCAGTGGCCTCACCTGTCCTCTGAGACCCTTCCATGCCTCACCTGTCTACTGCTGCCCCTCCTCTGTAGTGGCCTCACCTGTCCTTGGAGCCCCTTTCCTGTGGAATAGCCTCACTTGTCCTTTCCCCCTCCTCGGGGCCCGCCCCTTCACCTGCCCCCTCCCCATCGCGATGTGGTCTCACTTCTCCTCAGAGCATGCTCCCTCCTAACCTGGCCCCCTCTCACCTGTCCCCTTCCTCAGAGTCCTCACCTCTCCGCTCTTATTCGGAGCCAGCCCCCTCATCACCTGTGTCCTTTGCCTCCACAATGCTCCGCGCCTGTTCTCGGAGTCCATCCGGCTGAGCGGTTTAGTCTCCCTCAAGGCTGGCTCTGCGTCCTCTCTGGCTCCTCCCCCTCGGTTCCCTCTGGCTCCTCCCCCGCAGTCCTCACCTGTCCTCGGAGTCCACCCTGCTCAGCGGCTTCCCGTCCCCCACCAGGTTGGCTCTGTGTCCTCTCTCCATGGGTCCTCCCCCCAATCTCTCCTCTCTGGCTCCTCCCCCCAGTCTCTCCTCTCTGGCTCCTCCCCCACAGTTCTCACCTGTCCTCGGAGTCCATCCTGCTGAGTGGCTCCCTGTCCCCCTCCAGGCTGGCTGTGTCCTCTCTATCTCCTCCCTCCAGTCTCTCTTCTCTGTCTCCTCCCCCTCGGTCTCCTCTCTGGCTCCTCCCCTGCGGTTCTCACCTGTCCTCGGAGCCCATCCTGCTGAGCTGCTCCCCATCCCCCTCCAGGCTGGCTGTGTCCTCTCTCTGGCTCCTCCCCCTCAGTCTCTCCTCTCTGGCTCCTCCCCCGCGGTTCTCACCTGTCCTTGGAGTCCATCCTGCTGAGCGGCTCCCCGTCCCCCTCCAGGCTGGCTGTGTCCTCTCTCTTGGATACTCCCCCTCAGTCTCCTCCCCCAAGTCTCTCGTCTATGGCTCTTACCTCGCGAATCTCACCTGTCCTCGGAGTCCATCCTGCTGAGCGGCTCCCCGTCCCCCTCCAGGCTGGCTCTGTGTCCTCTCTCTGGCTCCTCCCTCCAGTCTCTCCTCTCTGGCTCCTCCCCCTCGGTCTCCTCTCTGGCTCCTCCCCCGCGGTTCTCACCTGTCCTCGGAGTCCATCCTGCTGAGTGGCTCCCTGTCCCCCTCCAGGCTGGCTGTGTCCTCTCTCTCTGGCTCATCCCCCTCAGTCTCTCCTCTCTGGCTCCTCCCCCTCAGTCTCTCCTCTCTGGCTCCTCCCCCACGGTTCTCACCTGTCCACGGAGTCCATCCTGCTGAGTGGCTCCCCGTCCCCCTCCAGGCTGGCTCTTTGTCTCTCTCCTCTGGCTCCTCCCCCTCAGTCTCTCCTCTCTGGCTCCTCCCCCGCGGTTCTCACCTGTCCTTGGAGTCCATCCTGCTGAGTGGCTCCCCGTCCCCCTCCAGGCTGGCTCTGTGTCCTCTCTCTCTGGCTCCTCCCCCAGTCTCTCCTCTCTGGCTCCTCCCCCTCAGTCTCTCCTCTCTGACTCCTCCCCCAGTCTCTCCTCTCTGGCTCCTCCCCCTCAGTCTCTCCTCTCTGGCTCCTCCCCCTCAGTCTCTCCTCTCTGGCTCCTCCCCCTCAGTCTCTCCTCTCTGACTCCTCCCCCACGGTTCTCACCTGTCCACGGAGTCCATCCTGCTGAGTGGCTCCCCGTCCCCCTCCAGGCTGGCTCTTTGTCCTCTCTCTCTGGCTCCTCCCCCAGTCTCTCCTCTCTGGCTCCTCCCCCTCAATCTCTCCTCTCTGGCTCCTCCGCCTCAGTTTCTCCTCTCTGGCTCCTCCCCCGCGGTTCTCACCTGTCCTCGGAGTCCATCCTGTTGAGTGGCTCCCCGTCCCCCTCCAGGCTGGCTCTGTGTCCTCTCTCTCTGGCTCCTCCACAGTCTCTCCTCTCTGGCTACTCACCCTCAGTCTCTCCTCTCTGGCTCCTCCCCTGCAGTTCTCACCTGTCCTCGGAGTCCATCCTGCTGAGCGGCTCCCCGTCCCCCTCCAGGCTGGCTCTGTGTCCTCTCTGGCCCCTCCCCCTCGGTCCCCTCTGGCTCTTCCCCCGCGGTTCTCACCTGTCCTTGGAGTCCATCCTGCTGAGCGGCTCCCCGTCCCCCTCCAGGCTGGCTGTGTCCTTTCTCTCTGGCTCCTCCCCCTCAGTCTCTCTCCTCTCTGGCTCCTCCCCCTCAGTCTCTCCTCTCTGGCTCCTCCCCCGCGGTTCTCACCTGTCCTCGGAGTCCATCCTGTTGAGTGGCTCCCCGTCCCCCTCCAGGCTGGCTCTGTGTCCTCTCTCTCTGGCTCCTCCACAGTCTCTCCTCTCTGGCTACTCACCCTCAGTCTCTCCTCTTTGGCTCCTCCCCTGCAGTTCTCACCTGTCCTCGGAGTCCATCCTGCTGAGCGGCTCCCCGTCCCCCTCCAGGCTGGCTCTGTGTCCTCTCTGGCTCCTCCCCCTCGGTCCCCTCTGGCTCCTCACCCGCGGTTCTCACCTGTCCTCGGAGTCCATCCTGCTGAGCGGCTCCCCGTCCCCCTCCAGGCTGGCTCTGTGTCCCCTCTGGCTCTTCCCCCGCGGTTCTCACCTGTCCTTGGAGTCCATCCTGCTGAGCGGCTCCCCGTCCCCCTCCAGGCAGGCTGTGTCCTCTCTGGCTCCTCCCCCTCGGTCTCCTCTGGCTCTTCCCCCGCGGTTCTCACCTGTCCTCGGAGTCCATCCTGCTGAGCGGCTCCCCGTCCCCCTCCAGGCTGGCTCTGTGTCCTCTCTGGCTCCTCCCCCTCGGTCCCCTCTGGCTCTTCCCCCGCGGTTCTCACCTGTCCTTGGAGTCCATCCTGCTGAGCGGCTCCCCGTCTCCCTCCAGGCTGGCTCTGTCTCCTTTCTGGCTCCTCCCCCTCGGTCCCCTCTGGCTCCTCCCCCGCGGTCCTCACCTGTCCTCGGAGTCCATCCTGCTGAGCGGCTCCCCGTCCCCCTCCAGGCTGGTTCTGTGTCCTCTCTCTCTGGCTCCTCCCTCCAGTCTCTCCTCTTGGCTCCTCCCCTCAGTCTCTCTCTCTGTCTCCTCCCCCTCGTCTCTCTCTCTGGCTCCTCCCTTCTCACTGTCTCTCCTCTCTGTCTCTCCTCCCCCTCAGTCTGTCTCTCTGTCTCCTCGCCTCCTCAGTTTTCCCTCTTGGCTCCTCCCCCTCGTCTCTCTCTCTCTGTCTCCTCCCCCTCAGTCTCCCCTCTCTGGCTCCTCCCCCGCGGTTCCTCACCTGTCCTCGGAGTCCATCCTGCTGAGTGGCTCCCCGTCCCCCTCCAGGCTGGTTCTGTGTCCTCTCTCTCTGGCTCCTCCCTCCAGTCTCTCCTCTCTGTCTCCTCCCCTCAGTCTCTCCTCTCTGGCTCCTCCCCCATCATCTCTCCTCTCTGGCTCCTCCCCCTCAGTCTCTCCTCTCTGGCTCCTCCCCCGCGGTCCTCACCTGTCCTCGGAGTCCATCCTGTGAGGGCTCCCCGTCCCCCTCCAGGCTGGTTCTGTGTCCTCTCTCTCTGGCTCCTCCCTCCAGTCTCTCCTCTCTGTCTCCTCCCTCAGTCTCTCATCTCTGGCTCCTCCCTCCAGTCTCTCCTCTCTGTCTCCTCCCCCTCAGTCTCTCCTCTCTGGCTCCTCCCCCTCAGTCTCTCCTCTCTGGCTCCTCCCCCTCAGTCTCTCCTCTCTGGCTCCTCCCCCTCAGTCTCTCCTCTCTGGCTCCTCCCCCTCAGTCTCTCTGGCTCCGCCCCCGCGGTCCTCACCTGTCCTCGGAGTCCATCCTGCTGAGCGGCTCCCCGTCCCCCTCCAGGCTGGTTCTGTGTCCTCTCTCTCTGGCTCCTCCCTCCAGTCTCCCCTCTCTGGCTCCTCCCCTCAGTCTCTCTTTCTCTGGCTCCTCCCCCAGTCTCTCCTCTCTGTCTCCTCCCCCCAGTCTCTCTCCTCTCTGGCTCCTCCCCTCAGTCTCTCCTCTCTGGCTCCTCCCCTCAGTCTCTCCTCTCTGGCTCCTCCTCCTCAGTCTCTCCTCTGTCTCCTCCCCCTCAGTCTCCTCTCTGGCTCCTCCCCCGCGGTCCTCACCTGTCCTCGGAGTCCATCCTGCTGAGCGGCTCCCCGTCCCCTTCCAGGCTGGCTGTTTCCTCTCTCTCTGGCTCCTCCCCCTCAGTCTCTCTTCTCTGGCTCCTCCCCCTCAGTCCTCTTGGCTCCTCCCCGCGGTCCTCACCTGTCCTCGGAGTCCATCCTGCTGAGCGGCTCCCCGTCCCCCTCCAGGCTGGTTCTGTGTCCTCTCTCTCTGGCTCCTCCCTCCAGTCTCCCCTCTCTGGCTCCTCCCCTCAGTCTCTCTTCTCTGGCTCCTCCCCCAGTCTCTCCTCTCTGTCTCCTCCCCCCAGTCTCTCCTCTCTGGCTCCTCCCCTCAGTCTCTCCTCTCTGGCTCCTCCCCTCAGTCTCTCCTCTCTGGCTCCTCCTCCTCAGTCTCTCCTCTGTCTCCTCCCCCTCAGTCTCCTCTCTGGCTCCTCCCCCGCGGTCCTCACCTGTCCTCGGAGTCCATCCTGCTGAGCGGCTCCCCGTCCCCCTCCAGGCTGGTGCTTTCCTCTCTCTCTGGCTCCTCCCCCTCAGTCTCTCTTCTCTGGCTCCTCCCTCCGCGGTTCCTCACCTGTCCTCGGAGTCCATCCTGCTGAGCGGCTCCCCGTCCCCCTCCAGGCTGGTTCTGTGTCCTCTCTCTCTGGCTCCTCCCTCCAGTCTCCCCTCTCTGGCTCCTCCCCTCGTTCTCTTTCTCTGGCTCCTCCCCCAGTCTCTCCTCTCTGTCTCCTCCCCCAGTCTCTCCTCTCTGGCTCCTCCCTCGTCTCTCCCTCCTGGCTCCTCCCCCAGTCTCTCCTCTCTGGCTCCTCCTCCTCAGTCTCTCCTCTGTCTCCTCCCCCTCAGTCTCCTCTCTGGCTCCTCCCCGCGGTCCTCACTGTCTCGAGTCCCCTGCTGAGTCGGCTCCCCGTCCCCCTCCAGGCTGCTGTTTCCTCTCTCTCTGGCTCCTCCTCCCTCAGTCTCTCTTCTCTGCTCCTCCCCCTCAGTCTCTTGGCTCCTCCCCCGCGGTCCTCACCTGTCCTCGGAGTCCATCCTGCTGAGCGGCTCCCCGTCCCCCTCCAGGCTGGTTCTGTGTCCTCTCTCTCTGGCTCTCCCTCCAGTCTCTCCTCTGCTCCTCCCCCTCGTCTCTGGCTCCTCCCCCGCGGTCCTCACCTGTCCTAGGAGTCCATCCTGCTGAGCGGCTCCCCGTCCCCCTCCAGGCTGGTTCTGTGTCCTCTCTCTCTGGCTCCTCCCTCCAGTCTCCCCTCTCTGGCTCCTCCCCTCAGTCTCTCTTTCTCTGGCTCCTCCCCCAGTCTCTCCTCTCTGTCTCCTCCCCCCAGTCTCTCCTCTCTGGCTCCTCCCCTCAGTCTCTCCTCTCTGGCTCCTCCCCTCAGTCCTCTCCTCCTCAGTCTCTCCTCTGTCTCCTCCCCCTCAGTCTCCTCTCTGGCTCTCCCCCCGCGGTCCTCACCTGTCCTCGGAGTCCATCCTGCTGAGCGGCTCCCCGTCCCCCTCCAGGCTGGCTGTTTCCTCTCTCTCTGGCTCTCCCCCCAGTCTCTCCTCTCTGGCTCCTCCCCTCAGTCTCTCCTCTCTGGCTCCTCCCTCAGTCTCTCTCTCTGGCTCCTCCCCTCAGTCTCTCCTTCTCTTGCTCCTCCCCCCAGTCTCTCCTCTCTGGCTCCTCCCTACAGTCTCTCCTCCTCCTGGTCCCTCCCTCAGTTCTTGGCTCCTCCCCCCCGTCCTCACCTGTCCTCGGGTCCATCCTGCTGGCGGCTCCCCGTCCCCTCTCCTAGGCTGTTCTTGTTCCCTCTCTCTCTGGCTCCTCCCCCTAGTCTCCCCTCTCTGGCTCCTCCCCTAGTCTCCCTCTCTGGCTCCTCCCCTCAGTCTCTCCTCTCTGGCTCCTCCCCCTCAGTCTCTTGGCTCCTCCCCCGCGGTCCTCACCTGTCCTCGGAGTCCATCCTGCTGAGCGGCTCCCCGTCCCCCTCCAGGCTGGCTCTGTGTCCTCTCTCTCTCTAGCTCCGTCCCCCTCAGTCTCTTCTCTCTGGCTCCTCCCCTCAGTCTCCTCCTCTCTGTCTCCTCCCCCTCAGTCTCCTCTCTCTGGCTCCTCCCCCTCAGTCTCCTCTCTCTGGCTCCTCCCTCAGTCTCCTCCCCCTCAGTCTCTTGGCTCCTCCCCCGCGGTCCTCACCTGTCCTCGGAGTCCATCCTGCTGAGCGGCTCCCCGTCCCCCTCCAGGCTGGCTCTGTGTCCTCTCTCTCTGGCTCCCCTCAGTCTCTTCCTCTAGGTCCTCCCTCAGTCTCCCCTCTCTGTCTCCTCCCCTCAGTCTCCCTCTCTGGCTCCTCCCCCTAGTCTCCCTCTCTGGCTCCTCCCCCTCAGTCTCTCCCTCAGTCTCTTGCTCCTCCCCGCGGTCCTCACCTGTCCTCGGAGTCCATCCTGCTGAGCGGCTCCCCGTCCCCCTCCAGGCTGGCTCTGTGTCCTCTCTCTCTGGCTCCTCCCCCTCAGTCTCTTCTCTCTGGCTCCTCCCCTCAGTCTCCCCTCTCTGTCTCCTCCCCCTCAGTCTCTCCTCTCTGGCTCCTCCCCCCAATCTCTCCTCTCTGGCTCCTCCCCTCCAGTCTCTCCTCTCTGGCTCCTCCCCCAGTCTCTCCTGTCTCCTCCCCCTCAGTCTCTCCTCTCTGGCTCCTCCCCCTCAGTCTCTCCTCTGGCTCCTCCCCCTCAGTCTCTCGTCTCTGGCTCCTCCCCCTCAGTCTCTCCTCTCTGGCTCCTCCCCTCAGTCTCTCCTCTCTGGCTCCTCCCCTCAGTCTCTCCTCTCTGGCTCCTCCCCCTCGGTCTCTCCCCTCTGGCTCCTCCCCCGCGGTCCTCACCTGTCCTCGGAGTCCATCCTGCTGAGCGGCTCCCCGTCCCCCTCCAGGCTGGCTGTGTCCTCTCTCTCTGGCTCCTCCCCCAGTCTCTCCTCTCTGGCTCCTCCCCCTCAGTCTCTCCTCTCTGGCTCCTCCCCCTCAGTCTCTCCTCTCTGGCTCCTCCCCCTCGGTCTCTCCCCTCTGGCTCCTCCCCCGCGGTCCTCACCTGTCCTCGGAGTCCATCCTGCTGAGCGGCTCCCCGTCCCCCTCCAGGCTGGCTCTGTGTCCTCTCTCTCTGGCTCCTCCCCCTCAGTCTCTTCTCTCTGGCTCCTCCCCTCAGTCTCCCCTCTCTGTCTCCTCCCCCTCAGTCTCTCCTCTCTGGCTCCTCCCCCGCGGTCCTCACCTGTCCTCGGAGTCCATCCTGCTGAGCGGCTCCCCGTCCCCCTCCAGGCTGGCTCTGTGTCCTCTCTCTCTGGCTCCTCCCCCTCAGTCTCTTCTCTCTGGCTCCTCCCCTCAGTCTCCCCTCTCTGTCTCCTCCCCCTCAGTCTCTCCTCTCTGGCTCCTCCCCCCAATCTCTCCTCTCTGGCTCCTCCCCTCCAGTCTCTCCTCTCTGGCTCCTCCCCCAGTCTCTCCTGTCTCCTCCCCCTCAGTCTCTCCTCTCTGGCTCCTCCCCCTCAGTCTCTCCTCTGGCTCCTCCCCCTCAGTCTCTCGTCTCTGGCTCCTCCCCCTCAGTCTCTCGTCTCTGGCTCCTCCCCTCAGTCTCTCCTCTCTGGCTCCTCCCCCTCAGTCTCTCCTCTCTGGCTCCTCCCCCTCGGTCTCTCCCCTCTGGCTCCTCCCCCGCGGTTCTCACCTGTCCTCGGAGTCCATCCTGCTGAGCGGCTCCCCGTCCCCCTCCAGGCTGGTTCTGTGTCCGCTGGGCCCGGCACTGCTGTATCCATCGTCGGCTCCGGAGCTGCTCCCGGCGGAGCTGCTGTTGCTGCTGGCGGTGCTGGGGGCGCTGCTCCCCGGGTTGGTCCCGTCCTCCGGGCGGTTGCTCCCTCTCTCGCCGTCCAGGCTGCTCCCGGCCGGGCTGTCTGAGCGCTCGGAGCCGCCGCCGCTGCTCTCCTCGTCGTCATCCTCTTCATCCTCCTCGTCGTCGTCCTCGTCCTCTGCACGTCCTGCCGCCTCCTCCTCGGGCGGCTCCGGGGCCGCGGCCTGTGAGGGGCTCCCGGCGGGGGGAGGCTGAGGCTCGGAGCTAGCGGCGGCCATGACTACGAGTCTGTGCCGTCAGGGGGAGGAGCCAGCAGGGGGCGGGGACACGAGGTACGGGGCCTGAGGAGGGACATAGCAGAGAGGCGGGAGCCGGTCACGTGGGGCTGTGTGACGTCACAGAGAGGGAGAGCGAGTGAGAAAGAAGAGAGAGAGACATAAAGAGGGAGGAAGAGAGAAGAGAGAGGAGAGAAGAGAGAGATAGAGAGAGAGAAAGAGAGAGGGAGAAGAGAGAGAGGGAGAAAGAGAGAGGGAGAAGAGAGAGAGGGAGAAGAGAGAGGAGGGAGAAAGAGAGAGAGACATAAAGAGAAAGAGGAGAGAGAGAGGAGAAGAGAGAGGAGAAGAGAGGGAGAGAGAAAGAGAGGAGAGAGGGAGAAAGAAGAGAGAGGAGAAAGAGAGGAGAGAGAGGAGAGAAGAGAGAGGAGAAGAGAGAGGAGAAGAGAGGGAGAGAGAAAGAGGGAGAGAGAGGGGAGAGAAGAGAGAGACATAAAGAGGAGAGAAGAGAGAGGGGAGAAGAGAGAGGAAAAGAGAGAGGGGAGAAGAGAGAGAGGAGAAGAGAGAGGGAGAGAGAGGGAGAAAGAAGAGAGAGGAGAGAGAAGAGAGAGGAGAAGAGAGAGGGGAGAGAGAGAGAGAGGAGAAAAGAGAGGGAGAGAGAAAGAGGGGAGAGAGGAGAAAGAAGAGAGAGAGAAGGAGAGAGAGGAGAGAGGGAGAAGAGAGAGGGGAGAGAGAGAAGAGAGAGGGAGAGAGAGAGAGAGAGGAGAAGAGAGAGAGGGAGAAGAGAAGAGAGGGAGAAAGAGAGAGAGACATAAAGAGAAGAGGAGAGAGAGGGGAGAAGAGAGAGGAGAAGAGAGAGGAGAAGAGAGGGAGAGAGAAAGGAGGAGAGGGGAGAGAGGGAGAAAGAAGAGAGAGGGGAGAGAGAGGAGAGAGAGGAGAGAAGAGAGAGGAGAAGAGAGAGGAGAAGAGAGGGAGAGAGAAAGAGGGGAGAGAGGGAGAGAGAAGAGAGAGACATAAAGAGGAGAGAAGAGGAGAGGGGAGAAGAGAGAGGAGAAGAGAGAGAGGAGAAGAGAGAGGAGACGAGAGAGGAGAGAGGAGACGAGAGGAGAGAGAAGAGAGGGAGAGAGAGAAGAGGAGAGAGAGGGAGAAAGAAGAGAGAGAGAAGAGAGAGAGAGAAGAGAGAGGGGAGAAGAGAGAGGGAGAAGAGAGAGGGAGAGAGAAAGAGGGGGGGAGAGAGGAGAAAGAAGAAGAGAGAGAAGAGAGAGGGGAGAAGAGAGAGGAGAAGAGAGAGAGGAGAAGAGAGAGAGGAGAAGAGAGGGAGAGAGAAAGAGGGGAGAGAGGGAGAAAGAAGAGAGAGAGAAGAGAGAGAGAGAGAAGAGAGAGGGGAGAAGAGAGAGAAGAGAGAGGGGAAGAGAGAGAAGAGAGAGGGGAGAAGAGAGAGGAGAAGAGGAGAGGGAGAGAGAGAGGAGAGAGAGAGGGGAGAGAGAGGAGAGAGAGGGAGAGAAGAAGAGAGAGGGAGAGAGAGAGAGAGAGGAGAGAGGGGAGAAGAGAGAGGAGAGAGAGAGAGAGAGGAGAGAGAGAGGAGACGAGAGAGAGAGGAGACGAGAGAGAGGAGAAGAGAGGGAGAGAGAAAGAGGGGAGAGGAGGGAGAAAGAGAGAGAGAGAGAAGAGAAGAGAGAGAGAGAGAGAGAGGGAGAGAGAGAGAGGAGAAGAGAGAGAGGGAGAGAGAAAGAGGGGGAGAGAGGGAGAAAGAAGAAGAGAGAGAAGAGAGAGAGGGGAGAAGAGAGAGGAGAAGAGAGAGAGGAGACGAGAGAGAGGAGAAGAGAGGGAGAGAGAAAGAGGGGAGAGAGAGGGAGAAAGAAGAGAGAGAGAAGAGAGAGAGAGAAGAGAGAGGGGAGAAGAAGAGAGGAGAAGAGAGAGAGGGGAGAGAGAGAGAAGAGAGAGAGGGGAGAAGAGAGAGGAGAAAGAAGAGAGGGGAGAAGAGAGAGGAGAAGAGAGAGGGGAGAGAGAGGAGAGAGAGGGAGAAAGAAGAGAGAGAGGAGAGAGAAGAGAGAGACATAAAGAGGAGAGAAGAGAGAGGGGAGAAGAGAGAGGAGAAGAGAGAGGGGAGAAGAGAGAGAGGAGAAGAGAGAGAGGAGAGAGAGGGAGAAAGAAGAGAGAGAAGAGAGAGAGGAGAAGAGAGAGGGGAGAAGAGAGAGAGGAGAGAGAGAGAGAGAGGAGAGAGAAAGAGGGGAGAGAGGGAGAAAGAAGAGAGAGAGAAGAGAGAGAGGAGAGAGAGAGAAGAGAGAGGGGGAGAAGAGAGAGGGGAGAGAGAGAAGAGAGAGGGGAGAAGAGAGAGGAGAAGAGAGAGGGGAGAGAGAGGAGAGAGAGGGAGAAAGAAGAGAGAGAGGAGAGAGAAGAGAGAGACAAAGAGGAGAGAAGAGAGAGGGGAGAAGAGAGAGGAGAAGAGAGAGGGGAGAAGAGAGAGAGGAGAAGAGAGAGGAGACGAGAGAGAGAGGAGACGAGAGAGAGAGGAGACGAGAGAGAGGAGAAGAGAGGGAGAGAGAAAGAGGGGAGAGAGGGAGAAAGAAGAGAGAGAGAAGAGAGAGAGAGAAGAGAGAGGGGAGAAGAGAGAGGAGAAGAGAGAGGGGAGAGAGAGAAGAGAGAGGGGAGAAGAGAGAGAGAGAGAAGAGAGAGGGAGAGAGAGAGGAGAGAGAGGGAGAAAGAAGAGAGAGAGGAGAGAGAAGAGAGAGACATAAAGAGGAGAGAAGAGAGAGGGGAGAAGAGAGGGAGAAGAGAGAGGAGAAGAGAGAGGGGAGAAGAGAGAGAGGAGAAGAGAGAGGAGACGAGAGAGAGAGGAGACGAGAGAGAGGAGAAGAGAGGGAGAGAGAAAGAGGGGAGAGAGGGAGAAAGAAGAGAGAGGAGAAGAGAGAGAGGAGAGAGAGAGAGAGAGAGAGAGAGGAGAGAGAGAAGAGAGAGGAGAAGAGAGAGAGAAGAGAGAGGAGGAGAGAGAGAGAAGAGAGAGGGGAGAGAGAGGAGAGAGAGGAGAGAAGAGAGAGGAGAAGAGAGAGGAGAAGAGAGGGAGAGAGAAAGAGGGGAGAGAGGAGAGAGAAGAGAGAGACAAAGAGGAGAGAAGAGAGAGGGGAGAAGAGAGAGGAGAAGAGAGAGAGGAGAAGAGAGAGGAGACGAGAGAGAGAGGAGACGAGAGAGAGGAGAAGAGAGGGAGAGAGAAAGAGGAGAGAGAGGGAGAAAGAAGAGAGAGAGAAGAGAGAGAGAGAAGAGATCCCGCCCACCATCCCTAGGGAGTAAGCTGTATGTGACATGGGCTCCTAAAATCTAAGCAATTTATACCTTGTAATGGGCAACCTGTAAGGCAGAACTTGGAATATACCAGCTCCATGGAAAGCAAAAGCGAGCAGGACTAAGATCCATCCAAGAAAGAAAAATAAAAACCAGGATAAAAGAGGAATTCAGATGATAAGGAAGATCTCCCCCACAGCACAGGCTTCAAGCAACAGAGACTACCAAAGCTGACCAACCCCAGAGCTGAACAGCAAGAGGTAAGACCATCTCTCTACATCTCCAACCCCTATAGAACAAACCCTATAGAATCTCTCCAGAGAATAAGAACAATATAAAATAAGAAATATGGAAATGAATAACATTTTGGAGAATGAGAATTCCAGCATTATAACTGATCCCCCTGTAGAAACCAGCTCTGCAGAGATAGCAGATGGCAGCACCTCACAGAGTTCACAGATCAAGATGATAACGTATCCTAGCAACATCAGCAACGTTAAAGCCAAAAGAGCAATAAAAGAATCATATATCACAGAGGAACCAGAAACTCTATTTGCAGATTTTACTGAGAAAGAAAACAGAAAGACAAATGACATCTTCTACACTGATCAGCCAGATGCCTGGCACACAGCCGTGTGCAAATACTATAAAAACATTCTAAAAGGTGGCATCAGCAAGGGTCGACAAATCAGAGTAATAAACCCACAAGATGACGAGGTCTCACTCACCGTTAATTTATACCACTCAGGCACAATAGTCATACAGGGCAATGAGGAGAACCTTCAGGCATTTGAGGCAAATTTCCCTCATATAAAAGTCAAGGCCCAAACATATAAAGTAGCAAAGCCAGCACGTAGGAAGAGTAATGGGCCCACACGTACTACAAAGAGGACCACCAGGGACCCCCCTGCAGCCCAAAACCCTGATAATGCTCTCCCCTCACTGGAGACCCTTAGAGAATGCCTGTCTCAGCTGGAGAGGGACTTCACACTGCTTAAAGAAGAGATCCAAAGGCAGACAAACGACCCCACAGCTGCAGAGGTAACCAGACTGAAGAGTGAACTGGACTCAGCCATGCAGGGAATCAAACACGAAATATATGATTTAAAACAAGAAAATGCTAGATTAAAAGAACAAATAGTAAACCTAAAGAACCTGACACTACCCTTAACACAGGAGAGAGACCCAGGGAAGGAGATAGGTGAAGACCCAATGAGAGCCAACAGCCACATCACCACTAACTCAAACAACTGTATAAATACTGAGAGCAAGTCAGAAAATAATCAAGAAACACAGAATGAGCCAGAGCCAAGCATCAAACAACCCCCAAGTCAAAAGCAACAGCAGCAGCAGAACACAACAACACAACAGAGCAACAAGCAGAACACAAACAGAAGCTCTCACCGGAGCAGCCAACAACCACATCCTGATATAGTCCTGATTATAGACTCTAATGGAAGATACCTCAACACAAGACGACTCTTCCCTGGAAAAAGGGTTTCTAAAATCCGCTGTCCAACCATAGAACAAGCAACAGCAGTTATTAATGACCCATATTTCACCAACCCAAACCACATCATCATACATACAGGCACCAACAATCTCGAGAAACAACACCAGCAGGTAGCAGGACAACTATACCAGCTAGCAAAGACCACACAACAAAATTTCCCCGGCAGTAAAGTTATCCTCTCGTCGCTGCTACCAAGAAATGATTCGCTCATATACATCACCCAAGACGTCAACAGAGAGCTGGCAGCCAAGATCACCACGATGCTAGACATCACCCTGGCACAACATCCCGCCATTAACACCCACCACCTGTATGATGAGAAGCATCTCAACAACCAAGGAGTCAGCGTTTTTGCCAAAGAACTAAAAGACATAGTATTCAACAGAGTCCCCAGACCAAGAAACCATGCAGACCGAAAACCGGTAGAAAGATCACCAACAACCGACAGACCTAACATGGAATACGCTCAACAAACTGGAACCTGCAACCAGTATGTAAAACAAGCCCATGAGAGACACAGACCATGGAAGACACCACCTGCCCCACACAGAGTGAAGCAGAGCAGAGACCTGGCAGACATAAAGACCATGCTCAGCTCTGTGCACAAGGCACTCATGCGACTGAACCAATCACCTACAACAAGGTCACCAGTCAGAAATCCAAGATGTCCTATGCAGGGCAGCCCATTACAAGGTACACAGCTACACCATGTCAACCCTCATCATTAGTAGCTGGAACATCCAGGGCCTGAACGCTTCTGCCTTCGGATGTAAGACAAACGACCCAGACTTTAATCAGAGACTGAAAAACATTGATATACAGATCCTCCTTGAAACATGGACTAAGGCAAATAATGAATCCTATGTCCCCACCGGATACAGGGAATTCTCTGTCTCCGCCCTGAAAAACAAAAACATCAAACAGGGCCGGAGCTCAGGAGGAATATTAGTCTGGTACAAAGAGGAGCTCCATGAACATATCAGAGCCGTGAAGAGAGGAGACAGCCACATCTGGATAAGAATAAGCCGCTCCATCCTCACCTCCCAGGCTGACATCTACCTGTGTGCAGCGTACGTGGCTCCTCCTGAGTCTCCATACTTCAACCCAGACAGCTTTGAGACCCTAAAAACTGAAGCTGCCCACTTCCAGACTCTGGGCACTGTTCTCATCTATGGAGATCTCAATGCAAGGACTGGAAGGGAAAGAGACTACTTGACCACTGATGGAAACATCCATATATTTGGAGCAGATACCGACTGTGACAACCCAGTGCACACCGACAGGAACAGCTATGACTGTACAGTCAACAAAAGCGGCAGAACACTGCTGAACCTATGCCGAAGCCTGGGACTTCGTATCCTCAATGGCCGCACACAAGGGAGACTCATTGGGAAGTCATACCCTAAACTCCCATGTGGGCAGCAGTGTGATAGACTATGCCATCACAGATATGGACCCTACAAATATTGGTGCCCTCATAGTCACCCCACAAACACACCTGTCAGACCACAACCAACTGCTTCTATACATCAAATCCACAAATAAATCATCCTCACCAACCGCGCAAAAGACCGGTCTCTTCAACTTACCGCCATCCTTCAAATGGTCCAAGATGTCGGCCCCAAAATATAAAGATGCCATCAATAGACCAGAGATCAAGAAGAAGCTCCAACACTTCCATACTAATGTGTATGAGCCTAACCCAGAAGGAGCAGAACTGGCGGTAAGGGACCTCAACAACATCCTCTATGCCATGGCGGAAATGTCCGACCTGAAAAAAAGCATCAACAAAAGGCCGAGTAAACCAAATCCCAACAACTGGTTTGATAAAGAATGTAAGACCACACGGAAGGCCCTAAGAATGGCCTCAAATGAAAAACACAGAGACCCAAACAACCCCACTGTGAGAGAAGCCTACCACACCATACAACGAAGTTACAAAGCCATCCCAAGTGAAGACCTGAGCCCGGCACAAGAAGAGCTTGTGAGAAAACTGAAAGATATGGAGGAAAAGATCAAAGATTTCCAAAATCCTCTGGATACACCAATCACACTGCCAGAAATAGCAGAAAGGATCACAAAGATAAGAGGTAAAAAAGCCAGCGGTCCAGACGGGATCCTCCCAGAAATGCTAAAATACAGCCCGCCAGACATCCTGGCTGCGATAACAAAACTATTTAATATCGTACTGCAGGCTGGCTACTTCCCCAAAATCTGGAACCAAGGACTTATAACCCCAATACACAAAAACGGGGACAAGTACGATCCAGCAAATTACCGGGGGATATGTGTCAGCAGCAACCTGGGCAAACTCTTCAACAGCATCCTGAACAAGAGGATCCTCACCTTCCTCACCGAGCACAACGTCCTCAGCAAGAGCCAAGCAGGGTTCATGCCGAACCACCGCACCACTGACCACATCTATACCCTGCACCGCACCACTGACCACATCTATACTCTGCACCGCACCACTGACCACATCTATACTCTGCACCGCACCACTGACCACATCTACACTCTGCACAGCCTCATCAAGAGCCACGTCCACAATACAAAGAATGGGAAGATTTACGCTTGTTTCGTGGACTTCAAAAAGGCTTTTGACTCAGTGTGGCACCCAGGATTATTCCTAAAACTGCTGGGGAGCGGAATAGGAGGCAAAACATATGATGTCATCCGAAGCTCCTACACTGAGAACAGCTGCAGCGTGAGGGTCAATGGAAGGAGGACGGCCTATTTCCAACAAAGCCGAGGAGTGAGACAGGGCTGCAGCCTCAGTCCAACGCTCTTTAACATCTACATCAATGAGCTGGCGGTGGCCCTGGAGTCCTCCTCAGCACCAGGACTCACTCTCCATGACTCCCAGGTGAAATTTCTGCTGTATGCCGATGACCTCGTGCTGCTATCCCCAACCGCAAAAGGCCTCCAAGATCATCTGAAAATCCTAGAGACCTTCAGCAGCACATGGGCAATGCCAATCAACCAGAAGAAAACTAATATCATGGTGTTCCAGAAAAGAAAGCAGAAACCTGCTGGACACCCCCCCTTCACGATAGACAACTGCCCACTTACAGAAACCAACAGGTACACCTACCTGGGCCTAGAACTCAGCCAATCAGGGAGCTTCAAGCAAGCCATAGAGTTACTGAAAGACAAGGCTTCCAAAGCCTTCTATGCCATAAGAAGACGTCTGTATCATCTCAAGGCACCAGTAACAGTCTGGCTAAAAGTCTTTGACACCATCATTGCCCCAATCCTTCTTTACGGCAGTGAGGTCTGGGGTCCAGTCTCCTACCCAAACTGGTCAAAGTGGGACCCTGGGCCGACTGAAATATTCCACCTAGAATTCTGCAAGCATCTTCTCCAAGTCCATCGGAGCACATCAAACAGCGCCTGCCGAGCAGAGCTGGGGAGACTCCCGCTACACCTCCAGATCCAGAAGAAGGCGCTGTCATTCAAGGCTCATCTACAAAGCAGAAGTCCCAACTCCTACCACCACAAAGCCCTCCTGCACCAGGAAGCCCCAGGAAGCCTCCTAACACAAAGTACCCAAAGACAGCCTGACCAAGCCACCAACTCACATGGCCTGACAAAAGGCGAAATCCAGAAGATGGTGCACAAAGGCAAAGAGGAATATCTCAGCATCTGGAGGAATGACATAAACAAATCACAGAAACTGACGATATACCAGAACCTACAGAGGGAGTACAAACTGGCGCCATACCTAGAGAAACTGGAAAACCCCAAAGAGCGACAGATCCTGAGCCGGTACAGACTGAGCGCCCACAGCCTACTCATCGAATCCGGGCGGCACCGACAGAGCTACAAGCCCCGAGAGAGCAGACTGTGCCAGCAGTGCCCCCAGGAGGTCGTGGAGGATGAGGCCCACTTCCTACTGAGGTGCCCTAAGTACTCCGCAGTGAGGGACACTAACTTCAAGAGACTGTCTGATCTCCTCCCAGACTTCACCTCCATGGAGGAGGAAGAGAAACTGCCGATACTACTGGGTGAAGAGGAAAGTGCAGCGGCCATAGCAGCGCAATATGTCAGTGCCTGCCACAGACTAAGAGGAGACTGATATGTCATGGACTTCTGTACCCCAACCCTGAACACTTCCCTATCCCCCAACTAAGAGCCTGATATGCCATGGACTTATATACCCCACCCTGGACATGTCCCCACCCCCTAAAAGGATCCTGATATATCATGGACTTCAATATGCCTACCCACTCCCCACTCCCGTCCCCCTATTTTTACTATTTGCTTTGGCAATGCTGATATGTACTTAGTCCTGCCAATAAAGCTCATTTGAATTGAATTGAATTGAATTGAGAGGGAGAAAGAGGAGAGAAGAGAGAGGGAGAAAGAGGAGAGAAGAGAAAGAGAGAGGGAGAAAGAGGAGAGAAGAGAGAGGGAGAAAGAGGAGAGAGAGGGAGAAAGAAGAGAGAGAGGAGAGAAGAGAAGAGAGAGACACAGGGGAGAGAGGAGAAGGAGAAGAGAGGAGAGAAAGAGGGAGAAGAGAGAGAGAGGAGAAAGAGGAGAGAAGAGAGAGGGGAGAAAGAGGAGAGAAGAGAGAGGGAGAAAGAGGAGAGAAGAGAGAGGGAGAGGGAGAAAGAGAGAGAGAGGAGAGAAGAGAGAGACAGAGGGAGAGAGGGAGAAAGAGGAGAGAGAGAGGGAGGAGAAAAGAGGAGAGAAGAGAGAGGGAGAGAAGAGGGAGAGAAGAGAAAGAGAGAGGGAGAAAGAGGAGAGAAGAGAGAGGGAGAAAGAGGAGAGAGAGGAGAGAGAGGGAGAAAGAGAGAGAGAGAGGAGAGAAAGAGAGAAGAGAGGAGAGAGAGGAGAAAGAGGAGAGAGAGAGGAGGAGAAAGAGGAGAGAAGAGAAAGAGAGAGGGAGAAAGAGGAGAGAGAGAGGAGGGAGAAAGAGGAGAGAAGAGAAAGAGAGAGGGAGAAAGAGGAGAGAAGAGAGAGGGAGAAAGAGAAGAGAGAGAGAGGGAGAAAGAGAGAGAGAGGAGAGAGAAAGAGAGAGAGGAGAAAGAGGGAGAGAAAAGGAGAAAGAGGAGAGAGGAGAAGAGAGAGGGAGGAAAGAGGAGAGAAGAGAAAGAGAGAGGGAGAAAGAGGAGAGAAGAGAGAGGGAGAAAGAGGAGAGAGAGGGAGAAAGAAGAGAGAGAGGAGAGAAGAGAAAGACAAAGAGGGAGAGAGGGAGAAAGAGGAGAGAGAGAGGGAGGAGAAAGAGGAGAGAAGAGAGAGGGAGAAAGAGGAGAGAAGAGAGAGGGAGAAAGAGGAGAGAAGAGAGAGGGAGAAAGAGGAGAGAAGAGAAAGAGAGAGGGAGAAAGAGGAGAGAAGAGAGAGGGAGAAAGAGGAGAGAGAGGGAGAGAGAGGGAGAAAGAAGAGAGAGAGGAGAAGAGAGAGACAGGGAGGAGAGAGGAGAGAGAGGAGGGAGAAGGAGAAGAGAGAGAGAGGAGACGAGAGAGAGGAGACGAGAGAGAGGGAGAAAGAGGCCAAATGAGTCAACCAAATGGGGCCTAGTGGCAGGCTGATGTGTTCTATCTACTATTAGAGGGAAGGAAAATGTAGTGAGATAAAAAACATGAAAATAAAGTATTCATTGCAAAAGTAGCCATGGTCCATTCACAGGCCTGGGATTAGAATATTACAATTGAGAGGCTGTGCTAGACATTCAGTCTCCAGACTGAGGCTATAAATTGGGCCTCCGCAAAGAAAGTTGTTTGCAGACCGGGCAGTTGAAATATTGCTGTGATCCATATTTCATTCCTCCTTCCCCACAGGATGCAGAAAGCAGCAGTTATTGTATAGCTGTTTGGCATATCTGTGTCCGTTTTATTTTTATCTTTTGTATCTTTTTATTGTAACTGTAACTTTTTATATTAAAGTATAAAACTTTAATAAGCTGAAACCTTGTATATTCTAAAAGAATTCACATCCCTAAGAAGTGTGTGATCCTGCTGATTGGCTGACAATATTCAGGGACTCATCGCCCTGTATGTTCAATGGGTGGTGGCAGCGGTGTGAAGCGGGGTGCACGGTGTGAGTCGGGGTGTGATTGATGTTCCCTTTCAGCATAGGACAGAGGTCGAGTGCTGGATTGAGTGAGAGGAGATAGATTAACCCTTGCAGGTGCAACCCCAAGTCACGTGCTGAGCAGTGGGTACGTGACAAATTGGTGGCAGCGGTGGATAGAATTTATTCCTATTAGAGCATTAGTGCCTGGTTTAAGAAATTATTCCCTGTACTAAAGAATTGGTGTCCTTGTGAGGAGCGACCAGTTCTACAAGGTTCAGCTCAGGGATTACTTTTGCACCGGAGATGTTCTCTGGAGGTGCCAGCAATGCCCGTTCTGAGGAGCCTATAGACCAGTGATGGCGAACTCCAGGCCTCGAGTGCCACACACAGTCCAGGTTTTCAGGATTTCCTTAGAGTTTGACAGTTGATAATTTGATTGCCAACTGTCAAATGCAATGGAAATCCTGAAAACCTGGACTGTGTGTGGCACTCGAGGCCTGGAGTTCGCCATCACTGCTATAGACTTTATAAATGGCCTTACAACAGCGGTGAACAAGTGATCCCCATCTGCGCCTGCAGCTTATTCTACAGTACTAGCAGGCAGAGAGAAAAGCTGCAGAACACCGGGCTGAGAGAGGCTGCTGCTGCAGAACGCCGGGCTGAGAGAGAGGCTGCAGAACGCCGGGCCGAGAGAGAGGCTGCAGAACGCCGGGCCGAGAGAGAGGCTGCAGAACGCCGGGCCGAGAGAAAGGTTGCAGAACGCCGGGTCGAGAGAGAGGCTGCAGAACGCCGGGCCTAGAGAGAGGCTGCAGAACGCCGGGCCGAGAGAGGCTGCTGCTGCAGAACGCCTGGCCGAGAGAGAGGCTGCAGAACGCCGGGCCGAGAGAGAGGCTGCAGAACGCCGGGCAGAGAGAGAGGCTGCAGAACGCCGGGCCGAGAGAGAGAGGCTGCAGAACGCCGGGCCGAGAGAGAGGCTGCAGAACGCCGGGCCGAGAGAGAGGTTGCAGAACGCCGGGCCGAGAGAGAGGCTGCAGAACGCCGGGCCGAGAGAGGCTGCTGCTGCAGAACGCCGGGCCGAGAGAGGCTGCTGCTGCAGAACGCCTGGCCGAGAGAGAGGCTGCAGAACGCCGGGCCGAGAGAGAGGCTGCAGAACGCCGGGCCGAGAGAAAGGCTGCAGAACGCCGGGCCGAGAGAGAGGCTGCAGAACGCCGGGCCGAGAGAGAGGCTGCAGAACGCCGGGCCGAGAGAGAGGCTGCAGAACGCCGGGCCGAGAGAGAGGCTGCAGAACGCCGGGCCGAGAGAGAGGCTGCAGAACGCCGGGCCGAGAGAGAGGCTGCAGAACGCCGGGCCGAGAGAAAGGCTGCAGAACGCCGGGCCAAGAGAGAGGCTGCAGAACGCCGGGCCGAGAGAGGCTGCTGCTGCAGAACGCCGGGCCGAGAGAGGCTGCTGCTGCAGAACGCCGGGCCGAGAGAGAGGCTGCAGAACGCCGGGCCGAGAGAGAGGCTGCAGAACGCCGGGCCGAGAGAGAGGCTGCAGAACGCCGGGCCGAGAGAGAGGCTGCAGAACGCCGGGCCGAGAGAGAGGCTGCAGAACGCCGGGCCTAGAGAGAGGCTGCAGAACGCCGGGCCGAGAGAGAGGCTGCAGAACGCCGGGCCGAGAGAGAGGCTGCAGAACGCCGGGCCGAGAGAGAGAGGCTGCAGAACGCCGGGCCGAGAGAGAGGCTGCAGAACGCCGGGCCGAGAGAGAGGCTGCAGAACGCCGGGCCGAGAGAGAGGCTGCAGAACGCCGGGCCGAGAGAGAGGCTGCAGAACGCCGGGCCGAGAGAGAGGCTGCAGAACGCCGGGCCGAGAGAGAGGCTGCAGAACGCCGGGCCGAGAGAGAGGCTGCAGAACGCCGGGCCGAGAGAGAGGCTGCAGAACGCCGGGCCAAGAGAGAGGCTGCAGAACGTCGGGCCGAGAGAGAGGCTGCAGAACGCCGGGCCGAGAGAGAGGCTGCAGAACGCCTGGCCGAGAGAGAGGCTGCAGAACGCCGGGCCGAGAGAGAGGCTGCAGAACGCCGGGCCGAGAGAGAGGCTGCAGAACGCCGGGCCTAGAGAGAGGCTGCAGAACGCCGGGCTGAGAGAGGCGGCTGCTGCAGAACGCCGGGCCGAGAGAGGCTGCTGCTGCAGAACGCCTGGCCGAGAGAGAGGCTGCAGAACGCCGGGCCGAGAGAGAGGCTGCAGAACGCCGGGCCGAGAGAGAGGCTGCAGAACGCCGGGCCGAGAGAGAGGCTGCAGAACGCCGGGCCGAGAGAGAGGCTGCAGAACGCCGGGCCGAGAGAGAGGCTGCAGAACGCCGGGCCGAGAGAAAGGCTGCAGAACGCCGGGCCAAGAGAGAGGCTGCAGAACGCCGGGCCTAGAGAGAGGCTGCAGAACGCCGGGCCGAGAGAGGCTGCTGCTGCAGAACGCCGGGCCGAGAGAGGCTGCTGCTGCAGAACGCCTGGCCGAGAGAGAGGCTGCAGAACGCCGGGCCGAGAGAGAGGCTGCAGAACGCCGGGCCGAGAGAGAGGCTGCAGAACGCCGGGCCGAGAGAGGCTGCTGCTGCAGAACGCCGGGCCGAGAGAGGCTGCTGCTGCAGAACGCCTGGCCGAGAGAGAGGCTGCAGAACGCCGGGCCGAGAGAGAGGCTGCAGAACGCCTGGCCGAGAGAGAGGCTGCAGAACGCCGGACAAGAGAGAGGCTGCAGAACACCGGGCCGAGAGAGAGGCTGCAGAACGCCGGGCCGAGAGAAAGGCTGCAGAACGCCGGGCCTTCAGATGGCCCAAGTAGAGAGGGGTATAAGTCCTCAGCTACCTCACCCCCAGGACATACATCTAAGGGCATTGTATCTACCCCAGGACTGAGAGGCAAAGCCGCGGAAGTTTTTGTCGGCCTCCCAGCAGAGCTAAATGGGAACTATTAGGCAATAGATGAGGCTCTGATCAGGTAAAACAACCTAACCCCAGAAATGTATCAGTGAAAGTTCTGGAATCTACAATGTGGATCAACTCACAGCAATGCGGATGTCATAAGCACCTTGAGGACCACGTTCCACCAATGGATCAGGGGATTTTCTGTTAGCAGCTTTGAAGCCTTAATAAATCTTAGGGCACCGTCACACACACAGATATATTGCAGGCAACTCACTGGTTGCAGTGAAATCATGGACACATTGTTACATTTGTACACAGCCACAAAATGGAGCAATGTGTCCATGATTTCACTGCAACCAGAGATCTGTGACCGATATCTCTTTGTGTGACGGTACCTTATGGTGGAGGATCAGTTCCGTCACATGTGCCCCATGGATGGACGACACTTTGTAGTGGAGCGGGAGGTGAAGCAGCGCAGATCGTGGATACCGGTGAGGCCAATAGAAGACACAAGGTGTGAAAGCCGAAAAAGGGGTGAGCCATCAACTACTACCTCATCCAGCCGAGCTCCAGGAGGCCCTGTCCCATCTGATCACTGCCAGTGCTATACCTGTGACCAACCGGGACACATCGCCTGTCCGGAGAGGAGGAAGAAGAGCCCTCATCTGAGGGCCCGGGGTCTAGTGCCGCTATTTATGTGGTGGGTAACACCATCACTGTGGGGCTCAGGGACTCTCATCCTCATGACCTCATCCCTGGACAGACCCTGACTGTCACCGGTATCGGGGGTGAGCGCCCATCTGTGCCTATGGCCCGAGTTTATCTGGACTGGGGTGTGGGAAGAGGGTGGAGGGAGGTCGGGGTAACCCAAGAATCTCCCGCCAATGTGTTATTGGGCATTGATCCGGGGCGGTTGGTTGCTCAATGTGGCCCCGATTTGATGTCATCTAAACATAATGTTAATAGTTTGAACAAAAATATTAATGTTTTGCATGATAATAAAGTGGATCATGGTGTCAGGGAAGTCAGCCGTGTCATACTGCGGGTGATCTTACCCCATATACTATAATGCACCACCCTTAGTCCTCCATATAGTATAATGCACCCCATAGATATGTCAAGTATAATGCACCCCTAGTCCACTCCATAGTAAAATGCATTGTCCCCATAAATATAATGTACCTCTATCCCATATAGTATAATGCACCCCATAGTCTCCATATATATGCATCCCTACCCATTATAGATAATGCATATGTCCTCCATGATAGTACCTCATATCTCTAACCCATATAAGTATAATGACCCCATAGTCCTCCATTAGTTAATGCACCCCATAGTCCCTCCATTAGTTTAATGCACCCAGCTCCTAGTACCTATAGTCCTCCATAGTATTTAATAGTGCACCCCTATAGTCCTCCATATATATGCCATAGTCCTCATTTAGTGCAATACACCCTATAGTCCTCCAATTATTATAGTACCCATGTAACCCCATATATATTTATGCCTCTATCGCTCCATATAGTACCCTATGCATTGATACCCTAATATATAAATAAAATAAGTACTTCCCTCTCCTTAGTTCACTGCTGCTCCCTCCGGCCCCTGTGAGAGCGTCCTGCAGCTCTGAACACCTCAGCACAGCGGCAGCAGCTGGATGTCAGAGCGCAGGCACAGCCCATGATTGACGGGCTAGGAAGGACCGCAGGCAATGGAGGACAGGCCATCATGGACTCAGCTGTCTGGTCTGCCACCATTGACGGTACGAGCTCCTGGCCGGTTTGATGCACAGCCCTTGCTTGGGGCTTGTGCTGATTTTGGTGGTGCAGAGATTCTGTATAATGCCCCACCACATGTCAGAGCTGCTGATGATAGTTGTGAGAGTCTCTGCCTCTTTACCATTCAGCTTTCCCGCTCACCACCTCATATGTGACATAACAATGTGGAGAGACTGTAGCAGCCGCAGGTGATACTGGAGGTTCAGCTCCACCATGCAGAATCACTGTGTGGACCAACCCCACCACTAATGAGTGGACTCCGTGCTGGATGTGTGTAGTGTGAACACAACACCAACATGGTGGCCATAATCAGTGTCACTATGCAGTTTGTATGTCTACCAGACACAATCTTCAGGCAATGATGAACGAGATAGTGAGGCAGGAAGAGGAGTAGAATGAACAGGGGACAGTCACCCCATTATCAGGGCTCGGAGGGTGGCTACCTGGACATACAACCGCCAAATACACACAAGTGTCCAGCCAGGGGACAGTCACCCCATTATCAGGGCTCGGAGGGTGGCTACCTACACATACAACCGCCAAATACACACAAGTGTCCAGCCAGGGGACAGTCACCCCATTATCAGGGCTCGGAGGGTGGCTACCTGGACATACAACGCCAAATACACACAAGTGTCCAGCCAGGGGACAGTCACCCCATTATCAGGGCTCGGAGGGCGGCTACCTCACATACAACCGCCAAATACACACAAGTGTCCAGCCAGGGGACAGTCACCCCATTATCAGGGCTCGGAGGGTGGCTACCTGGACATACAACCGCCAAATACACACAAGTGTCCAGCCAGGGGACAGTCACCCCATTATCAGGGCTCGGAGGGTGGCTACCTGGACATACAACCGCCAAATACACACAAGTGTCCAGCCAGGGGACAGTAACCCCAAATAACAATGTCACAGGCAGTCACCTACAGTCGGGGCTACTGACTACACCCAACACCAGTGTCCACCGGCGTCACCCCATTATCAGTGAGGGGCACAACAACCAATACCCAAGTTCACCAGGAGTACCATTATCGCCGAGGTGTACTACAACCAAACACAAGTGTCCGCCAGGACAGTCACCATTATCAGGTCGGAGGGGGCTACCAACCGCAATACACAAGTGTCACAGGCAGTACCATATGTCGGGGCACCTATACAACCCAATACACAAGTTCACAGGCATCACCATTATAGGGTCGGTGTACCTACATACAACGCAATACAACAGTTCCCCAGGACGTCACCCCTTACGCTGAGGGGTACATACCCCAATACACACAGTGTCCAGCCAGGGGACAGTACCCCATTATCAGGGCTCGAGGGCACCTACATACAACCCAAAACACACAAGTGTCCAGCCAGGGCAGTCACCCATTATCAGGGCTCGAGGGTGGCTACTACAATACAAACCACCAATAACACAAGTGTCACCAGGGGACAGTCACCCATTACAGGCTCGAGGGGGCACCTGACATACAACGCCAATACAACAGTGTCCAGCCAGGGGCATCACCCAATTATCAGGCCGGAGGGCGCACTACATTCAACGGCCAATACACACATGCACCAGACATCACCCATTATCAGGCCGGAGGGGCTACCTACATACAACCCCAAATACACACAGTGTCAGCCAGGGGACAGTCCCACCATTACAGGGCTCCGAGGGGCTACTACATACAACCGCCAAATACACCAAGTGTCGCCAGGGGACAGTCACCCCATTATCAGGCTCGGGGCGTCACCACATCAACGCCAAATACACAAGTGTCCACCAGGGGACATCACCCCATTATCAGGGCTCGGAGGGTGCTACCTACATACAACGCGCAAATACACACAAGTGTCCACCGGGCCATCACACCATTACAGGCCGGAGGTGGCCACTGGACATACAACCGCCAAATACAACACAAGTGTCCAGCCAGGGGACAGTCACCCCCATTATCAGGGCTCGAGGGGTGGCTACCTACACATACACCGCCAAATACACACAAGTTCCAGCCAGGGACAGTCACCCATTATCAGGGCTCGGAGTGGTGGCTACCTGACATACAACCCCAAATACACACAAGTGTCCAGCCAGGGGACAGTCACCCATTATCAGGGCTCGGAGGGTGGCTACCACATACAACCCAAATACACACAATGTCCGCCAGGGGACAGTCACCCCATTATCAGGCTCGGAGGGGGCTACCTGACATACAACCCCAAATACACACAGTGTCCAGCCAGGGGACAGTCACCCCATTATCAGGGCTCGGAGGGGCTACCTATACAACATACAACCGCCAAATACACACATGTCCAGCCGGGCAGTCACCCATTACAGGGCTCGGAGGTGTACCTGACATCAACCCCCAAATACACCACAATGTCAGCCAGGACAGTCACCCATTCAGGGCTCCGAGTGGGCACGGACATACAACACCGCCAAAATACAATCACAGGCTCACCCAGTGACAGTCACGTTATCAGGTCGAGCACTACACAAACCGCCAAATCACCATAAGGTCCGAGGGGACAGTCACCCATATCAGGTCGAGGGGACACTCAACCCCAAAACCGAGGTGGCACCGGGACATCACCCCATACAGCTCAGGGCGCAGACATCACCACGCAATGCACACAATGTCAACCAGGAACACACCATTCACAGGGCGAGTGGCTACGACATCAACAACCGCAAATACACAAAGTGTCCAGCCGGGGACAGTCACCCCATTATCAGGGCTGGAGGGTGGCTACCTCACATACAACCGCCAAATACACACAAGTGGCGCCACCAGGGCAGGTCACCCATACAAGGCCATCAACGGTCTACCTGGACTACACCCATTACCCAAGGTCAGCCACGGACAGTCACCCCATTACAATGGCCGGAGGGGGCATCCCCCAATCAGCCGCATGTACCTACATAACCCAACCAACAAGTTCCCCAGATAGTCACGCTTCGGTGGGGGCTACCTACATACAACCCCAAATACACATCCACAACAGTCCCCATGGGCCGGGCGCTACCTAATCAAGGCTCGAAAGTGCAGCCAGACATCACCCAACAGCATCACCTACTGTCCAGCCGCAAAGACCATTTCAGGCTCGGAGTCACCACATACACCGCCATGATCCACAATACACCGCCAATACCAGTCACCCATAGGGCCAGTCACCCATATACAGGGCAATACAATATCCACCAGCACATCACCATTCACAGGGGAGTCACCCCATTACAGCTCGAGCGCCTACCACAATGCCACATAAACAGCAACCATATCAGGTCGAGGCGGCTACCGCATACAGCCGCATACACACAATCGCAGACAGTCACCATTACAGGGCTCAGGCCTGACTACAACCGCCAAACACACAAGTGTCCAGCCAGGGACAGTCACCATTATCAGGGTCGGAGGGTGCTACCTGACATACAACCCCAAATACACCAAGGTCCACCAACAGCCCAAGGGCTCGGAGGCCTACCTACAATACACCCCAATACAAGTGTCACCAGGACATACCCATTCAGCCGGAGGCTACGCTCAACGCCAAATACACACAAGTGTCCACAGGGCAGTCACCCCATTATCAGGGCTCGGAGGGGCTACCTACAATACAACCGCCAATACACACAAGTGTCCAGCCAGGGGCAGTCACCCCATTATCAGGGCTCGGAGGGGCTACCTACATACAACCCAATACACACAAGTGTCCACCAGGGACAGCACCCCATTATCAGCTCAGGGCTACCCAATACAACCGCCAAATACACACAAGTGTCAGCCAGGACAGTCACCCATTATCAGGGCCGAGGGGCTCTGGCTCAGGCCAAATACACCAATGTCCAGCCAGGGGACAGTCACCCCATTATCAGGGCTCGGAGGGGGCTACCTACATACAACCGCCAAATACACACAAGTGTCCAGCCAGGGGACAGTCACCCCATTATCAGGCTCGAGGGCTACCACACATAAACCCCAATACACACAGTCCAGCCAGGGGACAGTCACCCCATTATCAGGGCTCGGAGGGGGCTACTACAATACAACCCCAAATACACACAAGTGTCCAGCCAGGGGACAGTCACCCCATTATCAGGACTCGGAGGGGGCTACCTGACATACAACCGCCAAATACACACAAGTGTCCAGCCAGGGGCAGTCAACCCCATTATCAGGGCTCGGAGGTGGCTACCTACACATACAACCGCCAAATACACACAAGTGTCCAGCCAGGGGGCAGTCACCCCATTATCAGGGCTCGGAGGGGCTACCTGGACATACAACCGCCAAATACACACAAGTGTCCAGCCAGGGGACAGTCACCCCATTATCAGGGCTCGGGGAGTAGTACCACAATACCAAACGCCAAATACGCACAAGTGTCCATACCGGACAGTCCACCCCATTATCAGGGCTCGGAGGGGCTACCTAACATACAACCGCCAAATACACACAAGTGTCCAGCCAGTGACAGTCAACCCCATTATCAGGGCTCGGAGGGGGGCTACCTACATACAACCCGCCAATACACACAAGTGGTGGCTACCTACACATACAACCGCCAAATACACACAAGTGTCCAGCCAGGGGACAGTCACCCCATTATCAGGGCTCGGAGGGTGGCTACCTGGACATACAACCGCCAAATACACACAAGTGTCCAGCCAGGGGACAGTCACCCCATTATCAGGGCTCGGAGGGTGGCTACCTGGACATACAACCGCCAAATACACACAAGTGTCCAGCCAGGGGCAGTTTTGGAGGAAGATGATGATGAGGATGAAGAATAGTGGTTGAAGCAGGGTGGCAGTGAAAGCAGCTCAGTGTCATCACATGGGTGGGGGGGATACAGATAATACACCAAGGACAGCCTGGCACATGAGCCAATACACGCTGCTGTGCCTGCGCAGTGACCGCCCAGTGCCTGCATTCGTGACAGTGAGGATTACGGGGTGACCACCCAGCTGGATCCACGCCACAGGGACAACATATAGAAGAATAATAGATCTATTCAAATCCTATATTCCATCATTATAAATCCCAATCATGGTGATCGTGTACTCAAACATCTGTCCCTGCACCTAAGGGCAAATAGTCATCTGGCAGGAAATAAAAGGTTAATTGAAGAAAGAAAAGCCCCTGCAGAGAAGCGGATGGGACTCCTGGGCTGTGTACAGCGGGTGGAGAAGTGACAATGCTCCTTATAGAGGGGACCCCGGTCTCCTGAGCTGCACCCCCTGGAGCATAAGAACAGGAACGGGTATCACAAAGCGACACACGACATGTGGGTGGAGAACTGCGGACCCCAGGGGAGTGTGGTCACCAACTCAAGATGAGACGAGACTAGAATATTACTCACAATAATGAATTTACTATATGTACTAGGAACATACAGAGATCACGGAGATCATGACAAGCAGCTGCACACACCCATCCAGCTCTATTCACTCTACACCCGGTATTGAGCAGATACAGACTTGGGAGTAGAAGACAGATAAACAGTATGTGGTGTTCAGTTTCAGTTTGGAGCCAGCTGGATCTGATGGTACCTGAACCCTTCTCCTCAGACCTGCCAGGGGAAAGTTATGACCCGTCATCATTACTGGGAATCTTTCCAATGAGAGGACAGAGGAGGAGATTGCAGGACAGCCCATGGGCCAAGCAGCTTAGAGAATAAGGCTGTGTTCACACTGGGCGTTTTTGGGCTGTTTTTGCTCAACAGTTTTTGTAGCCAAAACCAGCAGTGGGTGATTAAATCCAGAAGTGGTGACGTGTTTCTATTAGACTTTTCCTCTGATTGCTCTACTCCTGGTTTTGGCTACAAAAACTGTTGAGCAAAAACAGCCCAAAAACGCCCAGTGTGAACACAGCCTAAGGATGCCGGACCCCTTCTGCTTATCATCGTTCTTTAAGGTGGACACATTGGGGATTAACCACAAGGAATCCCTGTGGCCCTACACTGCCTCTGCGGGGCCACCAGCAGTAACTGAATTACACTAGTGTTCATATGACTGTCATGTACCTTTTATCTGTAAATATTGGTTATTTTAGTGTGTCCTTACGGTGATTAAATCTATCAGTTAGTTCTGGGTTGTTCTTTTATCCTGACCCCTGAGCCCCATGTCTGTGTGCTGGGTTAATATTAGACACCTCCTGGGCTGGTTTCTGACCCTGATGTACTCCCCATCACAGATCAGGTTTATATCGAATGAGGAACTGGTGGCAGCATTCTGTGCTTGTGTTATTGAGGAACGCTGGACAGTGACGGACTGGAAGGTTATTATATACTCCCGGCCTTGGCTGGTGATATATATGTAGCACCCCTAACTGTGAACATTTTAACAAAGCTGCACTTACAGCCACATACAAATCCTATCACTGAAATTGTGACAGCTAGTTGAACTCCCATCCATCTCAATTCATTCTAGCACCCAGCAGTTCTCTGTTTGTCCTGACGATAAGGAGGCGCCAGAGAGCAGCTGTTCTTTCCCTCACAGTATCGTTATGTCCAGCCTTGGAACGGGATAGCAATATGTGTGAACACAATGACAGCACATTGACATTGGGAAGCACAAGGCAGAGGAGAAAGCCGCCAAGCCACAACATCCAGCATCACCTACCAGCAGGGGGCAACGTGTCCCCACGTCTATCCATACTAACGGATGGGTCTAAAGAATTAGACACATGGTCTGAGCTTGTACTTGTCTTGAAGGTGCTGGTTTGCCATGTGGCAAGTGCCATGTCAGAGTGTGTCTTCAGCAGGGTAAAGTGGGAGGAGACATCACAGACAGGTGCACCCGCCTGTCCACAGCCAATGAGGACAGATGGACATTCCTTAAAATTAATCATGTGGATGGCACAGGCCTTATTCATAACTTGGAAGACTCGAGTCCTACACCAGCCACATCCAGCTATTGTCGCACTCTATTTGGCATTAATTTAGGTGCATTCCCAGATTTCAACCAAAATTTGGTGGGAGGAGGCGTACCGCACGCTGTAAAACAATGTATCTATTTAAATAATGTAACAACCTGTGTGGGTCCCCGTTGTTTGGTACCCAGATAAGATAACGCACAGAGTGCTGCAGCCTACGCTGTGGATCAAATATGGGGGCCCATACAGGTTTTCTTAATTAATTTTTACCCTCCACTTTGGGACCAAATCAGCTATTATGAGGGCATATCAACAAGCTTTATGTGGGTGTCTGAACCCGAACAGTAACACAGACTTCCCTGAGACGTGCACAGACACCAGGGATCTGGTAAGGACCTGGACAGATCTCCACTGCTCACCTTTCCTATACTCCCATACACAATGCAGCAGATCATCAGATCTCATTCCTCCCGGATCTGCACCGAATATTGAGGATGATACGCTGTATGACGGCTTCACAGCCATAATCCGGTGATCACAGGGATCCAGCTGCTGGGAGGTCAGATCCGGTGATCACAGGATCCAGCTGCTGGGAGGTCAGATCCGGTGATCACAGGGATCCAGCTGCTGGGAGGTCAGATCCGGTGATCACAGGGATCCAGCTGCTGGGAGGTCAGATCCGGTGATCACAGGGATCCAGCTGCTGGGAGGTCAGATCCGGGGGATAGATTGTGGAGATGGATATCCAGAGACAATATAGAGAAACCCCCCCCCCCACCACGGTGCCCCCCACACACACTGAGCAGTCAGGTAAACAACGCTGATGTTTATTGGCTAGAAAATGCGGGGGTCCGGGCGTCTCATGTACAATGAACAAATGAACATAATTACATTTTTACAACTGGTTATTGCTGGACGCCCCTGGAAGAATCGCAGAAAACATGGCGGTGGCGGTGAGGAGCGGAGCAGGGGATGTGCGGAGCCTCCTCCTCGCCTCCGCTCTGCCTCTTCATGTGCAAGAAAAATGTAGCAGCAAGCGGGAATCACACGGGGGCGCCGGTCCGGATTTGGTTATAAACTGTACAGAAACGATCGTCCTCCGACCTGCGAGAAGAGAAACGGATGGTCAGAACCGAGAGCGCCCCACCACCGCCGGCACAGGCACGTCACTGACCAGCAAGAGGTTACCACTAGTTACAATGTATCAGTGTAGAAAATCGCATCTCGTAGAGAGTAATCTACACTGTATACAACTGAAGCAAACCCTCAGCTGTGCACAAAACAGCTGTCATTGTCTTACACAAATCCTGAGGAAATGTTTACTAAAGGTCATGCTGTGCCCTGAAAAGCCACAGTCAACGACATGATCTGATGGGAAGGATGTGATGTCACATGGGGTGGAGCTTACAAATCTGAGCAATCAGAGAAGACTCCGCCCCAATGCACTTGTCAGATGTGGCATAGTTTATGAATCTGGGCAACCAGTGAAGACTCCGCCCCAATGCACTTGTCAGATGGGGCGGAGCTTATAAATGTAGGCAGTCAAAACAAAATACTGTGCTTAACCTGATGTGTGATATCAGATGGGGCGGAGCTTATAAAGGACACTCAGCACAGAAGACATCGCCCCAGTGCACTTATCGTATCATCACATAGGGGCAGCTTATTAATCCGGACACTCACCAGAGAAGACGTAGTTCCACCTACACACACATGAAGTGTGAGCCTTCCGTCAGCTGTGGCTGTGCTGGGGGTGCTGGTATCGCCTGGGCCTCAGAGAGGGACGACAGACTTCCACCTGTAAGACCAGAGATCCCGTGAAGGGTGACCCAGCCGGCGGGTGATGGACTAGACATAGGCGACGTCCTCATACCATCCACCACGTCTGCCTCCTCAGAGTATCCGCAGAGAAGTCGTAGGAGAAGAGGATACCGCTGCGCTCCGCCTCCCGGGTCGCACCGCCCTCGCTGTCACCGCTCTCACTCCGGAGTTTGGAGACGGAGGACAGAACCTGTAAACTGAGAAGGAGAATCCCCATTACTCAGGTGCAGCCCGGCATGTGCCCACTGGGTGCAGTGCCCGCCTTCTGCACCGAGGACTGTGACCACCCGGGCACATTGTGCAGCTGATCTCAGCTCAGTGCTCACCAGTGTGCACGGCTCCCGGTGTGGGATCGTCGGCTCGCTCATCTTTGGCTTCATGTGCAGGAGACTTCTCAGTCATGACGACATCTCCTGCCTGCAAACACAGGACATGAAGAAGTGTAGAGTATGGCAGCCAGCAGTCACCCTACTCCTCAATGTACGCTGCTCTGAGATTTCAGGAATCCATCTCACTTTATCAACATTAAACATCCTGACCCCAGTCGCCACCCACCACCGACTGCTCAGCCCCAGTCCCACCCCCACGACTGCTCGCCCACCAGTGTCCCGCCACCGACTGTCGCAGTCCGACGACTGCTCGCCCCAGTCCCCTCCCGCCACCGATGCTCGCCCAGGTCCCCTCCGCCACCGACTGCTCGCCCAGTCCCTCCCGCCACCGACTGCTCGCCCAGTCCCCTCCCGCCACGATGCTCGCCCCCAGTCCCCTCCCACCATGTACCTGCTCTGCGCCCCAGTCCCCTCCGCCACTGACTGCTCGCCCCCAGTCCCCTCCCGCCACTGACTGCTCGCCCCCAGTCCCCTCCCGCCACTGACTGCTCGCCCCCAGTCCCCTCCCACCACTGACTGCTCGCCCCCAGTCCCCTCCCGCCACTGACTGCTTGCCCCTTGCCCCCACTCATCATTGACTGCTCGCCCCAGTCCCCTCCACCACTGACTGCTCGCCCTTGCCCCACCATCACTGACTGCTCGCCCCTTGCCCCACCTACCACTGAGTGCACACGCTTTGCCCCCCGCACTCCGCTCACCTCTTTATCACTGATAGTAGGAGACACTGGCAGGCCAGTGGGCTCCCTGAGTTTGGTGATATTTGGGGCCGGTGTGTCAGTGCCCGGCTCTTGTACGTTCTCAGTCCCTCTGTCATCACTAGGTTTTTCTTCCTTTATTCGGAGCTGGAATAGCAGAGCTGTGTTATCCTGCTGCTGCGGGCAGAGCTGCGGGTGCAGGGAGAACATTTACTCCATTACCTGCGACAGTTTCAAGGAGTTTTCTCTGGAGAAGGAAAGACTTCGTGATGGGGATTGTTCGGAGGACCCCAGGAGACTGAACCCACGCCGCTTCTCCTTCAGACAGGCGGCCTGATGCCTGCGCATCCGCTCCAGCTGCTCCTCCAGGGTCATCCTCGGTCGTGGACTCTCCATAATGCACAGATGCTCCACCGCGCTACGTGGACGCTCCTGACTCCCAGAGAGAAGATGACGAGGGGTTAACGGGACTGAATGTAGATCCAGGTACCACAAAAACTATCCGGAGGAGGCCCAAAGCCAGAGAAAACAAGGACTTCTCCCTCCCCCTGAATTCATTCTTCTGGCCCAAAACTCATTACCCCAGACTTGCCCCTCAGTCCTCCTGAGATCTACCCTGGACCTGGCTCATTCCCAGACCATTGCTTTTGACCCCAGACTCCTGCTCTCGTCCCCGGCTCACACTGGGGGCCTCTACTCTCGTCTCCTGGCTCACACTGGGGGCCTCTGCTCTCGTCCCCCGGCTCACACTGGGGGCCTCTGCTCTCGGTCCCCGGCTCACACTGGGGGCCTCTGCTCTCGGTCCCCGGCTCACACTGGGGGCCTCTGCTCTCGGTCCCCGGCTCACACTGGGGGCCTCTGCTCTCGTCCCCTGGCTCACACTGGGGGCCTCTGCTCTCGGTCTCCCGGCTCACACTGGGGGCCTCTGCTCTCGTCTCCGGCTCACACTGGGGGCCTCTGCTCTCGTCTCCCGGCTCACACTGGGGGCCTCTGCTCTCGTCTCCCGGCTCACACTGTGGGCCTCTGCTCTCGGTCCCCGGCTCACACTGGGGGCCTCTGCTCTCGTCTCCCGGCTCACACTGGGGGCCTCTGCTCTCGTCCCCGGCTCACACTGGGGGCCTCTGCTCTCGTCCCCCGGCTCACACTGGGGGCCTCTGCTCTCGTCCCCGGCTCACACTGGGGGCCTCTGCTCTCGTCTCCCGGCTCACACTGGGGGCCTCTGCTCTCGTCTCCCGGCTCACACTGGGGGCCTCTGCTCTCGTCTCCCGGCTCACACTGTGGGCCTCTGCTCTCGTCCCCTGGCTCACACTGTGGGCCTCTGCTCTCGTCTCCTGGCTCACACTGGGGGCCTCTGCTCTCGTCTCCCGGCTCACACTGGGGGCCTCTGCTCTCGTCTCCCGGCTCACACTGGGGGCCTCTGCTCTCGTCTCCCGGCTCACACTGGGGGCCTCTGCTCTCGGTCCCCGGCTCACACTGGGGGCCTCTGCTCTCGGTCCCCGGCTCACACTGGGGGCCTCTGCTCTCGTCTCCTGGCTCACACTGGGGGCCTCTGCTCTCGTCCCCTGGCTCACACTGTGGGCCTCTGCTCTCGTCTCCTGGCTCACACTGTGGGCCTCTGCTCTCGTCTCCCGGCTCACACTGGGGGCCTCTGCTCTCGTCCCCCGGCTCACACTGGGGGCCTCTGCTCTCGTCTCCTGGCTCACACTGGGGGCCTCTGCTCTCGGTCCCTGGCTCACACTGGGGGCCTCTGCTCTCGTCTCCTGGCTCACACTGGGGGCCTCTGCTCTCGGTCCCCGGCTCACACTGGGGGCCTCTGCTCTCGGTCCCCGGCTCACACTGGGGGCCTCTGCTCTCGGTCCCCGGCTCACACTGGGGGCCTCTGCTCTCGTCTCCCGGCTCACACTGGGGGCCTCTGCTCTCGTCTCCCGGCTCACACTGGGGGCCTCTGCTCTCGTCTCTCCGGCTCACACTGGGGGCCTCTGCTCTCCGTCTCCTGGCTCACACTGGGGGCCTCTGCTCTCATCCCCCGGCTCACATTATGGGCCTCTGCTCTCGTCCCCCGGCTCACACTGTGGGCCTCTGCTCTCGTCCCCCGGCTCACACTGGGGGCCTCTGCTCTCGTCTCCTGGCTCACACTGGGGGCCTCTGCTCTCGTCTCCCGGCTCACACTGGGGGCCTCTGCTCTCGTCTCCCGGCTCACACTGTGGGCCTCTGCTCTCGTCCCCCGGCTCACATTATGGGTCTCTGGTCTTGACCCATGGGTCACACCAGAGCATCTTGTGCTTGGCCCTCTGCTTATGTACTGACCGATTTGCTGTCTCTCTTCTTGCTTTTGCGTAATGTGACGTAGGAGGCGATAGTAGTGGACTCCAGGGGCGGAGATTTGGTTCTTGGGGGTACAACTCCAACCAGAAAGTGTGAACCTGGAGAACACAAGGATGTTACTGACGCCCTATAGGGTCAGCATCATACACACTGCACAGACACGACAGGTGGGGACCTTTATTAGCCGCAGCTTCCATGTTCAGTGTCCCCTCGGTCTTCTCTTCACCATTGGACTCATCCACCTCGGCCACAGTGGTCAGCTCTGGCTCGCTCTTGTATAACCTGTAGTCGGGTCCCTGCAACATAGCAAAAATTGGGTGAAACGGATGAAGACGGACACAGTGATCAACGGGCGAGAATGAAGATGGGCGCAGTGACAAGAAACGGGTGAGGGAGACGACAAGGCGCAGTGGTGATAAACAGGCAAGAATGGATGACGATGGGTGAATGACCACGATGAAGTCATCTGCAGGGAACACCCCAAATATTCTCTCTCCCATCATAGACTCTGAAGACCATCCACTCTCGCCCGGGTGCTCTTCACAACCACTGCCAGATAGCATGATCATCCATGGAGGTCTTAATTCATGAGCTTCAATGGTACAAGACTCACGACCAGGAGGTCCCTGCCGGGCAATGAGATGGGGTGGAGCGGCAGGCCCAGGTGTAAGTCACTGTGGGGTGACAAGATGGGGTGGAGTGACGGCCCTGGGTGGAGGTCTCAGCAGGCCAATGAGATTGGGTGGAAGGCACTGTGGGGTGACAAGATGGGGTGCAGTGACGGGCCCGGGTGGAAAGCACTGCAGAGTAATGAGATGGGTAGAGCGACAGGCCTAAGTAGAGGTCCACGTGGGGTCATGAGATGAAGAAACGACAGGCCCTGGCAGAGGTAGTCATGGGGTGTTGAGATGGGATGGGGTAACAGGCCAAGGTGAGATGGGTGGAGAGACAAGCCCTGATGGAGAGCACTGCGGGGTGGTGAGATGGGTGGAGACACAGGCCCTGATGGAGAGTACTGCGGGGTGGTGAGATGGGTGGAGAGACAGGTCCTGATGGAGAGCACTGCGGGGTGGTGAGATGGGCGGAGAGACAGGTCCTGATGGAGAGCACTGCGGGGTGGTGAGATGGGTGGAGAGACAGGTCCTGGTGGAGAGCACTGCGGGGTGGTGAGATGGGTGGAGAGACAGGCCCTGATGGAGAGCACTGCGGCGTGGTGAGATGGGTGGAGAGACAGGTCCTGATGAAGAGCACTGCGGGGTGGTGAGATGGGTGGAGACAGGCCCTGATGGAGAGCACTGCAGGTTGGTGAGATGGGTGGAGAGACAGGCCCTGATGGAGAGCACTGCGGGGTGGTGAGATGGGTGGAGAGACAGGTCCTGATGGAGAGCACTGCGGGGTGGTGAGATGGGTGGATAGACAGGTCCTGATGGAAGAGCACTGCGGGTGGTGAGATGGGTGGAGAGACAGGTCCTGATGGAGAGCACTGCGGGGTGGTGAGATGGGTGGAGAGACAGGCCCTGATGGAGAGCACTGCGGGGTGGTGAGATGGGTGGAGAGACAGGCCCTGATGGAGAGCACTGCAGGGTGGTGAGATGGGTGGAGAGACAGGTCCTGATGGAGAGCACATGCAGGGGTGTGGAGATGCGGTGAGAGACAGGCCTGATGGAGAGCACTGCGGGGTGGTGAGATGGGTGGAGACAGTCCTGATGAAGAGCACTGCAGGGTGGTGAGATGGGTGGAGAGACAGACCCTGATGGAGAGCACTGCAGGGTGGCAAGACAGGCCCTGATGGAGAGCACTGCAGGGTGGTGAGATGGGTGGAGACACAGGTCCTGATGAAGAGCACTGCGGCGTGGTGAGATGGATGGAGAGACAGGTCCTGATGGAGAGCACTGCAGGGTGGTGAGATGGGTGGAGACAGGTCCTGATGAAGAGCACTGCAAGGTGGTGAGATGGGTGGAGAGACAGGTCCTGATGGAGAGAACTGCGGGGTGGTGAGATGGGTGGAGAGACAGGCCCTGATGGAGAGCACTGCGGGTGTGGTGAGATGGGTGGAGACACAGGTCCTGATGGAGAGCACTGCGGGGTGGTGAGATGGGTGGAGAGACAGGCCCTGATGGAGAGCACTGTAGGGTGGTGAGATGGGTGGAGAGACAGGCCTGATGGAGGGCACTGTAGGGTGGTGAGATGGGTGGAGAGACAGGCCTGATGGAGAGCACTGCAGGGTGGTGAGACGGGTGGAGCGACAGGCCCTGATGGAGAGCACTGCGGGGTGGAGAGACAGGCCCTGATGGAGAGCACTGCGGGGTGGTGAGATGGGTGGAGACAGGCCCTGATGGAGAGCACTGCGGGGTGGTGAGATGGGTGGAGAGACAGGTCCTGATGGAGAGTACTGCGGGGTGGTGAGATGGGTGGAGAGACAGGTCCTGATGGAGAGTACTGCGGGGTGGTGAGATGGGTGGAGAGACAGGTCCTGATGGAGAGCACTGCGGGGTGGTGAGATGGGTGGAGACAGGTCCTGATGAAGAGCACTGCGGGGTGGTGAGATGGGTGGAGCGACAGGCCCTGATGGAGGGCACTGTAGGTTGATAAGGTGAGGAGAATCGACAGACCTAGGTGGAGGGCCCTGTAGGCTGATGAGATGAGGAGGAAGGCCAGAACCTGATAGACGGCACTGCGGGGCGATGAAATGTGCGGAGCGACAGGCCCCGATGGAGGGTACAGCTCTCTTACACAGTAGGATCCGTTTCTCTGATAGACCTGGACGTGATGGGCGGTCTTGTCGTCGGGGAGGTGGACGGGGCCCCTGCTGTAACACAGCAAGGACGAGCTGCTATCACTTGGTACATGGGGAAGAGAGGGAGCTGCATCAGCAAAGTCATAGGAGCGCGGGAGTGGAGGACGCGGAGGAATGCGCTCCTCTTCCTGCAGATTGCAGAACAGGTCGTTACAGAGACGCAGGGATGGCAGCGCACCGTCATCTCACCAGATAGCAGCAGTGCGAGGCTGCCCTGCACCCCCTGCCTTCAGTCACCCTCCACACCCAGCCTCCACCCCAGGGGGCGCTCTACACACACAGGTTATTATTGGTATGAATGGCAGCTGTTTACAGCGCAGGCCTCACATAGGGTCATGTGATCATGCATTCGGCTTATGCCGTCATCACTATCACAATTACTGCTCAGGTCAGGACCTGGACAACCTAGAATGACCTCATCCCATAATAAAAGCCCACAATGGTGCAAACAGATCACATCTCCGGCTCTAACGCCGACGGTCCCACAAGGACCCATGACCAGGACTGTGCAGTGCCAGGTGGAGCACACATGTAACATGGTTAGTGAGGGGCACTGCAGCGCCTCGGGACACATGCACCATGCGGACCCTGCCCACTGTGTATCAGGGAAGGTGTAGGTGCCGCACTCACCTCCCCCGGCGTCAGCCCTGACGTCGTCAGCTTGGGGTCTCCTGTAAGACATCAGTAAGTACAATAGAGTTAACAGACTGTGGCAGCTCCTCCATACTTTACACCTCAGCTCTGTGAGGACACATCTGAGCAGGTGGGATCTGCCCTGGATCTCACCTGTCTCCAGCCTCCGCTGCTTGTGCTTGCTGAGACCCTCCATCACGTCCTGAATCCTCCAGATCTCCTTCTGCATCTGCGCTCGCTGGATCCCGGCAGCCTCCGTCTGCAGAGAGCACAAGGTGAGCGGACGCTGCGCATCACGTGCACTTGATAAAGTACCGAGCTGCTGCTCTCTGGAAGCAGCCGCAGTGCAGCATCACCTCGGAGTGGATGTGGTGGAGGGTTCTTACCTGGACCTCCCCCAGGCGCTCTAATCGCTCACGCATCCCGTTTTGTGCAGTGGTGACCTCTCGCTCTAACTTGTCATAATCCCTCCAAGATCTCTCCAATTCCTGCATAGAGAGAAGTGCAAACGTTACAGGAGCAGCTCTGCTTCATCGCATCTCTGGACGTCACGTCCGCTAAGCAACAATACAGCTTAATACAGATCCCCTAGTGGTGGCCGCTGGCAGGATCCGTACTCACCGTTGTGGCCCGGGACACCTCGCGGCAGGTACTGAGCAGCCCGCTCTGCAGGTCATCGCGCTGCAGCACTACACTCTGCACTGCGGTGGGATTTTCAGCATTCATCTCGATCTCCTGGCTGGCAGAGAGTAGCGCTTGCTCCAGAGTGTACTGCAACGACATGGTCAGTGTCAGGAAAACATAATAAAAATATGTATTCCCTTGCTCAAGAGCTGACACTCAACCCCCCTTCTGTGTTAAACCTCACACACACTCCGTGTAGCTGTATTCAGCCTCTCCTCCCATAAGGTAATTAAAGAAGCCACAAGAACGCAGTTTTATGACTTAAGAACTCTGTGGCGGAAGCAAAGACTCAAAGTTCTTTGGTTCCATCAGCTAAAACACTTTAAGGCAAATGTCATGCATTATGTTAATAGCAGAGTTAAGAAACTTATATTTTCAGAGTCCATATCACATGGCAATCGTAAAACAGTTTTGCTTCACTGGGCGATGGCCGGAATCATAGCAAATTGATTTCTGTCAGTTAGAAAATCGCAAATAGTCGTGTTACTTGTCTGTCAAAAGATAAATTCACAACTGACAAGATGACATGAATTTCTTTCACGTGCTAACGAGTGGGGAGTTACTATGAGGTTTTACATAGAAGGGGGCTAGAGTGTCCACTCTTGAACAAGGGAAAACATTTTTATTATATGTTCCTGATAGTCAGTCTGATTCAGGGGCAGGATGCAGATGAAGACAACCACCATCAGGGCACGCTTACTTTCTCCTTGTGCAACTGCTGCAGCTTCTGCTCCAGGGCCTGCACCGCCTTGTCCTGCTCACATAGTCGGCTAAGTGTAGCCTAGAGGAAAGAAATGCAGTCAGCGGAGAGACATGGTGGGAGAGGGAGGCCATCAGTGAGGAGGGACAGAGGGAGGTCAGAAGAAAAGGAGAGAATGAAAGCGGTCTGCAAAAAAGGAGAGGCAGGCAGTGGGGAGAGAGTGAGGGAGGCAGGCAGTGGAGATAGAGTGAGGGAGACAGGCAGTGGGGAGAGAGTGAGGGAGGCAGGCAGTGGGGAGAGAGTGAGGGAGGCAGGCAGTGGGGGGAGAGTGAGGGAGGCAGGCAGTGGGGAGAGAGTGAGGGAGGCAGGCAGTGGGGAGAGAGTGAGGGAGGCAGGCAGTGGGGAGAGAGTGAGGGAGGCAGGCAGTGGGGAGAGAGTGAGGGAGGCAGGCAGTGGGGAGAGAGTGAGGGAGGCAGGCAGTGGGGAGAGAGTGAGGGAGGCAGGCAGTGGGGAGAGAGTGAGGGAGGCAGGCAGTGGGGAGAGAGTGAGAGAGGCAGGCAGTGGGGAGAGAGTGAGAGAGGCAGGCAGTGGGGAGAGAGTGAGGGAGGCAGGCAGTGGGGAGAGAGTGAGGGAGGCAGGCAGTGGGGAGAGAGTGAGGGAGGCAGGCAGTGGGGAGAGAGTGAGGGAGGCAGGCAGTGGGGAGAGAGTGAGGGAGGCAGGCAGTGGGGGAGAGAGTGAGGGAGGCAGGCAGAGGGGAGAGAGTGAGGGAGGCAGGCAGTGGGGAGAGAGTGAGGGAGGCAGGCAGTGGGGAGAGAGTGAGGGAGGCAGGCAGTGGGGAGAGAGTGAGGGAGGCAGGCAGTGGGGAGAGAGTGAGGGAGGCAGGCAGTGGGGAGAGAGTGAGGGAGACAGGCAGTGGGGAGAGAGTGAGGGAGACAGGCAGTGGGGAGAGAGTGAGGGAGACAGGCAGTGGGGAGAGAGTGAGGGAGACAGGCAGTGGGGAGAGAGTGAGGGAGACAGGCAGTGGGGAGAGAGTGAGGGAGACAGGCAGTGGGGAGAGAGTGAGGGAGACAGGCAGTGGGGAGAGAGTGAGGGAGACAGGCAGTGGGGAGAGAGTGAGGGAGACAGGCAGTGGGGAGAGAGTGAGGGAGACAGGCAGTGGGGAGAGAGAGAGTGGAGGAGACAGGCAGTGGGGAGAGAGTGAGGAGGCAGGCAGAGGGGAGAGAGTGAGGAGGCAGGCAGTGGGGAGAGAGTGAGGGAGGCAGGCAGTGGGGAGAGAGTGAGGGAGGCAGGCAGTGGGGAGAGAGTGAGGGAGGCAGGCAGTGGGGAGAGAGTGAGGGAGGCAGGCAGTGGGGAGAGAGTGAGGGAGGCAGGCAGTGGGGAGAGAGTGAGGGAGACAGGCAGTGGGGAGAGAGTGAGGGAGACAGGCAGTGGGGAGAGAGTGAGGGAGACAGGCAGTGGGGAGAGAGTGAGGAGACAGGCAGTGGGGAGAGAGTGAGGGAGACAGGCAGTGGGGAGAGAGTGAGGGAGACAGGCTAGTGGGGAGCAGAGTGAGAGGTGAGGCAAGGCAGTGGGGAGAGAGTGAGCGAGGCAGGCAGTTGGGAGAGAGTGAGGGAGGCAGGCAGTGGAGATAGAAGAAGAGAGAAAGACAATGAAGAGAGGCTGTCAGGGGGAAAGCTGCAATTGGTAGAAAGGGAAGCAGTCAACAAGTAGAGAGGTGTGAGCAAGTAGAGAGGTGTGAGCAAGTAGAGAGGTGCGAGCAAGTAGAGAGGTGCGAGCAAGTAGAGAGGTGCGAGCAAGTAGAGAGGTGCGAGCAAGTAGAGAGGTGCGAGCAAGTAGAGAGGTGCGAGCAAGTAGAGAGGTGCGAGCAAGTAGAGAGGTGTCAGCAAGTAGAGAGGTGTCAGCAAGTAGAGAGGTGTCAGCAAGTAGAGAGGTGTCAGCAAGTAGAGAGGTGTCAGCAAGTAGAGAGGTGTGAGCAAGTAGAGAGGTGTGAGCAAGTAGAGAGGTGTGAGCACGTAGAGAGGTGTGAGCACGTAGAGAGGTGTGAGCAAGTAGAGAGGTGTGAGCAAGTAGAGAGGTGTGAGCAAGTAGAGAGGTGTGAGCAAGTAGAGAGGTGTGAGCACACGGCATCCTCCATACACTGCAGAACTCTACAATAAACGTTACATTATTACCATTCTCACAATCTCAGCACAGTCTGGGAATACGACTCCTGGCCCAAACTGATACATTGTGGCAAACAAACAAGAGACTTAGAGGGTTTCTCCACCTGATCTGAGGGCAGCACAAAGAGGGCGCAGAAGCCCTAATATTAGCAAAGTCATTAGCAATGTCACCCATTGGGGGCTTGCCATAGGAAAATCTAGGGGTGGGTGGGGAATTTCCACTGGGTTGGTGGGGGGGGGTTTGGGGGAAGGAGACTGGTGGGATCCTCATGCTGCAATCACAAGCCACCTGTGAAATGTAACCTGCAGAGTGGCAGTGGGGGCAGAGGATGGCGACCTGATGAGGTCACTCAATCACAGGATGACATCACTCCTGGGCAGCGGTAATGGATGAATTATTACTACAGCAATGGCGGTAACCCAGACAGCAACTAACCGGCCTATAATAATGAATGATGACGTACTGAGTGTGCGTGCAGTAAGAGATAATGATGATAGTAGTATGACCTTGGCTCTCTCACATTGTATGTGGCTAGTGGCTACTCACATCGATGTCCAGCTCCTCACTCCGATGGGTATACGCCGCCGTCCTGCAGTCGTCCTGATTCATCTGTGAATAAGACACCACAATTACACCACACACAGGTCATGTCCGAGACAAGAGTGGGTGAACATGGCGGAGGTGGGACACACACGCTGGAGCAAATGATGACCCCCTCATCCACCACAGTGGACTGCAAGCTTATAGGGTATGGCCCCAAGTGCGCACAGTCCGCAAGCTCATATAGTTATGGCCCCAGTGTATAGACCACAAGCTTGTAGGGTTATGGCCCCCAGTGTGTACAGTCCACAAGCTCGTAGGGATATGGCTCCTAGTGTGTACAGTCCACAAGCTCGTAGGGATATGGCTCCCAGTGTGTACAGTGCACAAGCTCGTAGGGATGTGGCTCCTAGTGTGTACAGTCCACAAGCTCGTAGGGATATGGCTCCTAGTGTGTACAGTCCACAAGCTCGTAGGGATATGGCTCCTAGTGTGTACAGTCCACAAGCTCGTAGGGATATGGCTCCTAGTGTGTACAGTCCACAAGCTCGTAGGGATATGGCTCCCAGTGTGTACAGTACACAAGCTCATAGGGATATGGCTCCTAGTGTGTACAGTCCACAAGCTCGTAGGGTTATAGTTCCCAGTGTGTACAGTCCACAAGCTTGTAGGGATATGGCTCCTGGTGTGTACAGTCCACAAGCTCGTAGGGATATGGCTCCTAGTGTGTACAGTCCACAAGCTCGTAGGGATATGGCTCCTAGTGTGTACAGTCCACAAGCTCGTAGGGATATGGCTCCCAGTGTGTACAGTGCACAAGCTCATAGGGTTATGGCCCCCAGTGTGTACAGTCCACAAGCTCGTAGGGATATGGCTCCTAGTGTGTACAGAGCACAAGCTCGTAGGGATATGGCTCCTAGTGTGTACAGTCCACAAGCTCGTAGGGATGTGGCTCCTAGTGTGTACAGAGCACAAGCTCGTAGGGATGTGGCTCCTAGTGTGTACAGAGCACAAGCTCGTGGGGATATGGCTCCTAGTGTGTACAGTCCACAAGCTCGTAGGGATATGGCTCCTAGTGTGTACAGTGCACAAGCTCGTAGGGATATGGCTCCCAGTGTGTACAGTACACAAGCTCGTAGGGTTATAGCTCCCAGTGTGTACAGTCCACAAGCTCGTAGGGATATGGCTCCCAGTGTGTACAGAGCACAAGCTCGTAGGGATATGGCCCCCAGTGTGTACAGTCCACAAGCTCGTAGGGATATGGCTCCTAGTGTGTACAGTCCACAAGCTCGTAGGGATATGGCTCCCAGCGTGTACAGTCCACAAGCTCGTAGGGATATGGCTCCTAGTGTGTACAGAGCACAAGCTCGTAGGGATATGGCCCCCAGTGTGTACAGTGCACAAGCTCATAGGGATATGGCTCCTAGTGTGTACAGTCCACAAGCTCGTAGGGATATGGCCTCCAGTGTGTACAGTACACAAGCTTGTAGGGATATGGCTCCTGGTGTGTACAGTCCACAAGCTCGTAGGGATATGGCTCCCAGTGTGTACAGTCCACAAGCTCGTAGGGATATGGCTCCCAGCGTGTACAGTCCACAAGCTCGTAGGGATATGGCTCCTAGTGTGTACAGAGCACAAGCTCTTAGGGATATGGCTCCCAGTGTGTACAGTGCACAAGCTCATAGGGATATGGCTCCTAGTGTGTACAGTCCACAAGCTCGTAGGGATATGGCCTCCAGTGTGTACAGTCCACAAGCTCGTAGGGATATGGCTCCCAGTGTGTACAGTACACAAGCTCGTAGGGATATGGCTCCTAGTGTGTACAGTCCACAAGCTCGTAGGGATGTGGCTCCTAGTGTGTACAGAGCACAAGCTCGTAGGGATATGGCTCCTATGTGTACAGTCCACAAGCTCGTAGGGATATGGCTCCTAGTGTGTACAGTGCACAAGCTCGTAGGGATATGGCTCCCAGTGTGTACAGTACACAAGCTTGTAGGGATATGGCTCCCAGTGTGTACAGTACACAAGCTTGTAGGGATATGGCTCCTGGTGTGTACAGTGCACAAGCTCGTAGGGATATGGCTCCCAGTGTGTACAGTCCACAAGCTTGTAGGGATATGGTCCCCAGTGTGTACAGTCCACAAGCTTGTAGGGATATGGCTCCCAGTGTGTACAGTCCACAAGCTTGTAGGGATATGGCTCCTGGTGTGTACAGTGCACAAGCTCGTAGGGATATGGCTCCCAGTGTGTCCAGTCCACAAGCTCGTAGGGATATGGCCCCCAGTGTGTACAGTGCACAAGCTCGTAGGGATATGGCTCCCAGTGTGTACAGTGCACAAGCTCGTAGGGATATGGCCCCCAGTGTGTACAGTCCACAAGCTCGTAGGGATATGGCTCCCAGTGTGTACAGTCCACAAGCTCGTAGGGATATGGCTCCCAGTGTGTCCAGTCCACAAGCTCGTAGGGATATGGCCCCCAGTGTGTACAGTGCACAAGCTCGTAGGGATATGGCCCCCAGTGTGTTCAGTGCACAAGCTTGTCTAGTTGGGCAATCAGTTAAGGTCAGGCCGGGCCCAGATCAATGAAGCCGAGCATCTGCAGCCACAGAACACACATGCACACCCTTCCACACCTCAGTCTACAGCAGCACAGAGGAATCAGACAAGTGCTGTATACTGATGTGTGGCTGGAACTAGGATTTCTGACTGTGTAGTTTCTCTCGCTGTCTGACCTGTGACCCTATGACAACTCTTCTAGCAGCTAAACCTTTACATAGGGAAACAGCAATCACTCGAAATTCACATGTAATCAAGGAGTTACTATGAGTATAATGCTGGAACATCGCAAGAGCTATCATGGGAACAATGGGGGCATAACGCAGACATTCGGGATGTTCTGTCCTCATCTCCCATCATATCATGGTGCCAACTCTAATCCCATCCCCACCCACAACGCAGTCCATGGCAGATGAGCAATCAGCCCCCCGAGTGCATAGAGCAGCATAACCAGAGGTGAACAACCCAAGATGGCGCAACACACAACCATGCGTGGCCAGGCACATGGGGTGATGAGGGAGAAGCACACTCCATATGAGATAGCGGGAGGAGGAGCGCTCTACACATGAGATAGCAGGAGGAGCGCTCTACATATGAGATAGCAGGAGGAGCGCTCTACATATGAAACAGCGGGAGGAGGAGCACTCTACATATGAGATAGCGAGAGGAGAAGCACTCTACATATGAAATAGCGGGAGGAGGAACACTAAATAGAATATAACGGGAGAAGCACTCTATACATGAGATAGGAGGAAAAGCACTCTACATATGAGATAGCGGGAGGAGGAGCACTCTACATATGAGATAGTGGGAGGAGGAGCACTCTACATATGAGATAGCGGGAGGAGGAGCACTCTACATATGAGATAGTGGGAGGAGGAGCACTCTACATATGAGATAGCGGGAGGAGAAGCATTCTACATATGAGATGAGGTAGAGGGAGGAGAAGCAATCTGCATGAGATAGCAGGAGGAGAAGCACTCTATATGAGATAGCGGGAGGAGGAGCGCTCTACATACGAGATAGTGGGAGGAGCGCTCCACATATGAGATAGAGGGAGAAGGAGAACTCTACATATGAGATAGAAGGAGGAGCGCTTTACATATGAGATAGCGGGAGAAGGAGCACTCTACACATGAGATAGTGGGAGAAGGAGCACTCTACATATGAGATAGCGGGAAGGGAAGCCCTATACATATGAGATAGCGGGAGGGGAAGCACTCTATATATGAGATAGCAGGAAGTGAAGCACTATACATATGAGATAGCGGGAGGAGAAGCACTCTATATATGAGATAGCAGGAAGTGAAGCACTATACATATGAGATAGCGGGAGGAGAAGCACTCTACATATGAGATAGCGAAGGAGGAGCACTCTACATATGAGATAGTGGGAGGAGAGCGCTACATATGAGATAGCGGGAGGAGCGCTCTACATATGAGATCGCGTGAAGAGGAGCATTCTAAATAGGATATAATGGGAGAAGTACTCTGTATATGAGATAGCAGGAGGAAAAGCACTCTACATATGAGATAGCTGGAAGGAAAGTCCTATACATAAGAGATAGCGGGAGGAGCAGCACTCTACATATGAGATAGCGGGAGGAGTGCTCTACATATGAGAGCAGGTGGATAAGAACTCTACATATGATATAATGGGAGAAGCACGCTACATTTAACAGTGGCAGGAGGAGCACGCTACATATGAGATAGAAGGAGCACTCTACATGAGATAGCAGGAGCAGCAGCAATCTACTTATGAGGCAGCGGGAGAAGCAGCTCTCTACAAATGAGATAGCGGGAGGAGGAGCACTCTACATATGAGATAGCGGGAGGAAGAGCACTCTACATATGAGATAGCGGGAGGAGGAGCACTCTACATATGAGATAGCGGGAGGAGGAGCACTCTACATATGAGATAGCGGGAGGAGGAGCACTCTACATATGATATAATGGGAGAAGCACTCTACACGAGCTAGCGGGAGAAGCGCTCAACATATGAGATAGTGGAAGGAGAAGTGTTCTACATATGATACAGTGGGAGGAGCACTCTACATAGCAGATAGCTGGAGGAGGAGTGGTCTAAATGAGATAGTGGGAGGAGAAGCACTTTACATATGAGACAGCGGGAGTAAGAGCTCTAGATATGATATAACGGGAGAGGCACTCTACATATAACAGTGGTAGGAAGAGCACTCTACATATGAGATAGCAGGAGGAGCACTACATAGGAGATAGCAGGAGGAGCAGCACTCTACCTTTGAGATAGCTGGAGGAGGGGTCTACATGAGATAGCGGGAGGAGCACTCTACATATGAGACAGCAGGAGGAGGAGCACTCTACATATGAGATAGTGGGAAGAGGAGTGCTCTACATATGAGAGCAGGTGGATGAGAACTCTACATATGATATAATGGGAGAAGCACGCTACATTTAACAGTGGCAGGAGGAGCACGCTACATATGAGATAGAAGGAGCACTCTACATGAGATAGCAGGAGCAGCAGCACTCTACTTATGAGGCAGCGGGAGGAGCAGCGCTCTACAAATGAGATAGCGTGAGGAGGAGCACTCTACATATGAGATAGCGGGAGGAAGAGCACTCTACATATGAGATAGCGGGAGGAGGAGCACTCTACATATGAGATAGCGGGAGGAGGAGCACTCTACATATGAGATAGCAGGAGGAGCGCTCTACATGAGATAGCAGGGAGGGAAGCACTCTACATATGACATAGCAGGGGAGAAAGCACTTTGCACATGAAGTCACTGTGGGAGGACCATTTTGCACATATCACTGTGGGAACAGCACTTTGCACATGATGTCACTGTGGGAGGAGCACTTTACACATGATGTCACTGTGGGAGGAGCACTGTGCTATGAAGTGGCCGGAGTGAGGCTACCAGATGATGACCGTGCTTACTTGCTGGTACAGCTGAGGTCTAAGAGCGGAGTTCTCAATCATGGTGTGAACCATGCTGATTAGCGGCTCATTGTCTTTCATCTATGTCAAACATGGAGGAGCACAAGGTTTAGTAGATGGCTGCAAAAATGTCACAGCTACATAACCACACCAACACCACGAGCCCTGGGAAATATTACACGGACTATAAATGGGTGATTAAACCCATCACAAACAGAGGGCTGGGGCTGTACTGTGAGAAGAGGGTCAAGTATAAGGACGCCCACCTCCCTACATTAACAGAGCAAAAATGAAACCAAGTATCATAGCCCATCCGAGACAGGGACAACCTCAGAGGATTGGAAGAGTGACGCTCAGAGGTCAGGTGTAGAGTTGGGAGTGAGGGCCAGGAGTTTGGAGTAGGAGTACTGGCATGAAGATTGGAGGGATGCAGGGATGGAGTGAAGGCCGGGAGATCAGAGGGAAAGGTGGAGCGAAGACTAGGACATCAGAGAGAGAGGTGTAGAGTGAGGGCCGGAAGATCAAAAGAAGGGAGGTGTGGAGTGAAGGCCGGGAGATCAGAGAGAGAGGTGGAGCGAAGACAAGGAGATCAGAGGGAAAGGTGGGAGTGAAGGCAGAGAGATCAGAGAGAGAGGTGGAGCGAAGACTAGGAGATCAGAGAGAGAGGTGGAGCGAAGACTAGGACATCGGAGAGAGAGGTGTGGAGTGAGGGCCGGAAGATCAAAAGAAGGGAGGTGTGGAGTGAAGGCCGGGAGATCACAGAGAGGTGGAGCGAAGACAAGGAGATCGGAGAGAGAGGTGGAGCGAAGACTAGGAGATCAGAGGGAAAGGTGGAGCGAAGACTAGGACATCGGAGAGAGGTGTAGAGTGAGGGCCGGAAGATCAAAAGAAGGGAGGTGTGGAGTGAGGGCCGGGAGATCAGAGGGAAAGGTGGAGCGAAGACTAGGACATCGGAGAGAGAGGTGTGGAGTGAGGGCCGGAAGATCAAAAGAAGGGAGGTGTGGAGTGAAGGCCGGGAGATCACAGAGAGGTGGAGCGAAGACAAGGAGATCGGAGAGAGAGGTGGAGCGAAGACTAGGAGATCAGAGGGAAAGGTGGAGCGAAGACTAGGACATCGGAGAGAGGTGTAGAGTGAGGGCCGGAAGATCAAAAGAAGGGAGGTGTGGAGTGAGGGCCGGGAGATCAGAGGGAAAGGTGGAGCGAAGACTAGGACATCGGAGAGAGAGGTGTGGAGTGAGGGCCGGAAGATCAAAAGAAGGGAGGTGTGGAGTGAAGGCCGGGAGATCACAGAGAGGTGGAGCGAAGACAAGGAGATCGGAGAGAGAGGTGGAGCGAAGACTAGGAGATCAGAGGGAAAGGTGGAGCGAAGACTAGGACATCGGAGAGAGAGGTGTGGAGTGAGGGCCGGAAGATCAAAAGAAGGGAGGTGTGGCGTGAAGGCCGGGAGATCACAGAGAGGTGTAGCGAAGACAAGGAGATCGGAGAGAAAGGTGGAGCGAAGACTAGGAGATCAGAGGGAAAGGTGGAGCGAAGACTAGGAGATCAGAGGGAAAGGTGGGAGTGAAGGGTGGAAGATCAAAAGAAGGGAGGTGTGGAGTGAAGGCCGGGAGATCAGAGGGAAAGGTGGAGCGAAGACTAGGACATCGGAGAGAGAGGTGTGGAGTGAGGGCCGGAAGATCAAAAGAAGGGAGGTGTGGAGTGAAGGCCGGGAGATCACAGAGAGGTGGAGCGAAGACAAGGAGATCGGAGAGAGAGGTGGAGCGAAGACTAGGAGATCAGAGGGAAAGGTGGAGCGAAGACTAGGACATCGGAGAGAGAGGTGTGGAGTGAGGGCCGGAAGATCAAAAGAAGGGAGGTGTGGCGTGAAGGCCGGGAGATCACAGAGAGGTGGAGCGAAGACAAGGAGATCGGAGAGAAAGGTGGAGCGAAGACTAGGAGATCAGAGGGAAAGGTGGAGCGAAGACTAGGAGATCAGAGGGAAAGGTGGGAGTGAAGGGTGGAAGATCAAAAGAAGGGAGGTGTGGAGTGAAGGCCGGAAGATCAAAAGAAGGGAGGTGTGGAGTGAGGGCCGGAAGATCAAAAGAAGGGAGGTGTGGAGTGAAGGCCGGGAGATCAGAGGGAAAGGTGGAGCGAAGAGTAGGACATCGGAGAGAGAGGTGTGGAGTGAGGGCCGGAAGATCAAAAGAAGGGAGGTGTGGAGTGAAGGCCGGGAGATCACAGAGAGGTGGAGCGAAGACAAGGAGATCGGAGAGAGAGGTGGAGCGAAGACTAGGAGATCAGAGGGAAAGGTGGAGCGAAGACTAGGAGATCAGAGGGAAAGGTGAGAGTGAAGGGTGGAAGATCAAAAGAAGGGAGGTGTGGAGTGAGGGCCGGAAGATCAAAAGAAGGGAGGTGTGGAGTGAGGGCCGGAAGATCAAAAGAAGAGAGGTGTAGAGTGAGGGCCGGGAGATCAGAGGGAAAGGTGGAGCGAAGACTAGGAGATCAGAGGGAAAGGTGGGAGTGAAGGGTGGAAGATCAAAAGAAGGGGAGGTGTGGAGTGAAGGCCGGGAGATCAAAAGAAGGGAGGTGTAGAGTGAGGGCCGGAAGATCAAAATAAGGGAGGTGTAGAGTGAGGGCCAGAAGATCAAAAGAAGGGAAGTATGGTGTAAAGGCCGGAAGATCAAAAGAAGGGAGGTGTGGAGTGAAGGCCGGAAGATCAAAAGAAGGGAGGTGTGGAGTGAATGCCGGAAGATCAAAAGACGGGAGGTGTGGAGTGAAGGCCGGAAGATAAAGAAGGGAGGTGTGGAGTGAAGGCCGGAAGATAAAGAAGGGAGGTGTGGAGTGAAGGCCAGGAGATCAAAAGAAGGGAGGTGTGGAGTGAAGGCCGGAAGATAAAGAAGGGAGGTGTGGAGTGAAGGCCGGAAGATAAAGAAGGGAGGTGTGGAGTGAAGGCCGGAAGATAAAGAAGGGAGGTGTGGAGTGAAGGCCAGGAGATCAAAAGAAGGGAGGTGTGGAGTGAAGGCCGGAAGATAAAGAAGGGAGGTGTGGAGTGAAGGCCGGAAGATCAAAAGCAGGGAGGTATGGAGTGAGATACGGAAGATCAAAAGAAGGGAGGTGTGGAGTGAATGCCGGAAGATCAAAAGACGGGAGGTGTGGAGTGAAGGCCAGGAGATCAAAAGAAGGGAGGTGTGGAGTGAAGGCCGGAAGATAAAGAAGGGAGGTGTGGAGTGAAGGCCGGAAGATAAAGAAGGGAGGTGTGGAGTGAAGGCCAGGAGATCAAAAGAAGGGAGGTGTGGAGTGAAGGCCGGAAGATAAAGAAGGGAGGTGTGGAGTGAAGGCCGGAAGATAAAGAAGGGAGGTGTGGAGTGAAGGCCAGGAGATCAAAAGAAGGGAGGTGTGGAGTGAAGGCCAGGAGATCAAAAGAAGGGAGGTGTGGAGTGAAGGCCGGAAGATAAAGAAGGGAGGTGTGGAGTGAAGGCCGGAAGATCAAAAGCAGGGAGGTATGGAGTGAGATACGGAAGATCAAAAGAAGGGAGGTATGGAGTGAGGGCTGGAAGATCAAAAGAAGGGAGGAGTGGAGTTAAGGCCAGAAGATCAAAAGAAGGGAGGAGTGGAGTGAGGGCCGGAAGATCAAAAGAAGGGAGGTGTGGAGTGAGGACTAGGAGATCAAAAGAAGGGAGGTGTGGAGTGAGGACTAGGAGATCCGAGGGAGTAATCGCGGCACAGAGAGCAGAAAGATGGAATGGTGGAGTGACGGCCAGAAGATTGGAAGGGAAGGTGGAGAAGTGAGGCTCGGGAGATCGAAGGAAGGGTGGGATTGAAGGTTGGGTACATGAGAGGGAAGGGTGGAGTGAGAGATGGGAGTTCAGAGGGAGGGATGGGAGTGATGATCAGGAGATAAGAGGGAAGGGCAGAAGATCGAAAATAGGGGTGGAGTGAGGGCCAGGTGATAGTGAGGGAGGCGTGACTGACGGCACAGAGAGCGGAGGGATGGAAGGGTGGAGTAATGTGGCGATAAGAGGGAGGCAGGGGTGCAGCAAAGGCAGGGAAATCAAAGGTAGAGGGTTTGATGGCTGGGAGATCAAAAGGAAGGGTGGTGTAACAGTTAGAAAATTGTAGGGGAACTGATAGCTAGGAGATCAGAAGGGAAGGGGTGGAGTGACGACCAGGATATTGGAGGGCAAGGGGTGGAGGGACACATGGGAGATCGAAAGGGGAAAGTGTTTGAGTGAGGTCCGGGAGATCAGAGGGAGGGGTGGAGTGATTGCCAGATCAGAAGGAGGAGGGTAGTGAGGGTCGGTTAGTTGGAGGTAGTGGTGTGAGTGAGGGCCAGGAGATCGGATAGAGGAGCGGGAGTGATGGCTGGGAAATCGGAAGGGGAGGTGGTGGAGTGAGGGCCAGAAGATCAGAGTGGGAGTGACTGCCAGGAGATTGGAGATGAGGGGTGGAGTAACGGCTGAGAGATCAAAAATGGAAGGGGTGATGACCAGGAAATCAAAGAAGGAGTGGTGACTGCTAGGAGGTTGGAGTTTGGAGAAAGGGAAGCGTGGAGTGATGGCTGGGCAATTGGAAGGGGAGGTGGTGAAATGAAGGATGGTAGATCGGAAGGCGGGGTGGAGGACCAGGAAGATCGGAGGGAGGGTGGAATAAGAGCTGAGAGGTCGGAGGGGGGAGAATGGTGGAGTGAGACTGGGAGATCGGTAGGAGGAGTGAGACCGATAGTGGGGAGACTGGAGGAATAGAAGGGTGGAGTGACATCTGGGAGATCGAAGGGAGGAGTGAGAGTTAGGACAGGGAGATCAGAGGGAGGAAGCAGGGGTGAAGTGATGGCTGGATGATTAAAGGCGGAGAGGATGATGTGTAAAAGATCAGAGTGGTTGCTGGTAAATCAAAAGGTGGGGGAGATAACGACCAGATCAAACTGGAAGGGAGCGATAACCAAGAGATCAAAGGAAAGGATGTAGTGATCGCTGGTAGACAAGAGGGGAAGGGGGCGCTACTGAGATCGGAGGGGAAGAGGTGGAGTGACACCAGGAGATTAAGGAATAGTGACTGGTAAAAGATCAGAGGGGAAGAGGTGGAGTGACACCAGGAGATCAAGGAATGTAGAGACTGGTAAAAGATTGGAGGGGAAGGGGTGGAGTGACACCAGGAGATCAAGGAATGTAGTGACTGGTAAAAGATCGGAGGGGAAGAGGTGGAGTGACACCAGGAGATCAAGGAATGTAGTGACTGGTAAAAGATCAGAGGGGAAGAGGTGGAGTGACACCAGGAGATGAAGGAATGTAGTGACTGGTAAAAGATCGGAGGGGAAGAGGTGGAGTGACACCAGGAGATCAAGGAATAGTGACTGGTAAAAGATCGGAGGGGAAGGGGTGGAGTGACACCAGGAGATCAAGGAATGTAGTGACTGGTAAAAGATCGGAGGGGAAAGAGGTGGAGTGACACCAGGAGATCAAGGAATGTAGTGACTGGTAAAAGATCAGAGGGGAAGAGGTGGAGTGACACCAGGAGATGAAGGAATGTAGTGACTGGTAAAAGATCAGAGGGGAAGAGGTGGAGTGACACCAGGAGATCAAGGAATGTAGTGACTGGTAAAAGATCGGAGGGGAAGAGGTGGAGTGACACCAGGAGATGAAGGAATGTAGTGACTGGTAAAAGATCGGAGGGGAAGAGGTGGAGTGACACCAGGAGATCAAGGAATGTAGTGACTGGTAAAAGATCGGAGGGGAAGAGGTGGAGTGACACCAGGAGATCAAGGAATGTAGTGACTGGTAAAAGATCGGAGGGGAAGAGGTGGAGTGACACCAGGAGATCAAGGAATGTAGTGACTGGTAAAAGATCAGAGGGGAAGAGGTGGAGTGACACCAGGAGATGAAGGAATGTAGTGACTGGTAAAAGATCGGAGGGGAAGGGGTGGAGTGACACCAGGAGATCAAGGAATGTAGTGACTGGTAAAAGATCGGAGGGGAAGAGGTGGATTGACACCAGGAGATCAAGGAATGTAGTGACTGGTAAAAGATCAGAGGGGAAGAGGTGGAGTGACACCAGGAGATGAAGGAATGTAGTGACTGGTAAAAGATCGGAGGGGAAGGGGTGGAGTGACACCAGGAGATCAAGGAATGTAGTGACTGGTAAAAGATCGGAGGGGAAGGGGTGGAGTGACACCAGGAGATCAAGGAATGTAGTGACTGGTAAAAGATCAGAGGGGAAGGGGTGGAGTGACACCAGGAGATGAAGGAATGTAGTGACTGGTAAAAGATTGGAGGGGAAGGGGTGGAGTGATGCCAGGAGATCAAGGAATGTAGTGACTGGTAAAAGATCGGAGGGGAAGAGGTGGAGTGACACCAGGAGATGAAGGAATGTAGCGACTGGTAAAAGATCGGAGGGGAAGGGGTGGAGTGACACCAGGAGATCAAGGAATGTAGTGACTGGTAAAAGATCGGAGGGGAAGGGGTGGAGTGACACCAGGAGATCAAGGAATGTAGTGACTGGTAAAAGATCAGAGGGGAAGGGGTGGAGTGACACCAGGAGATGAAGGAATGTAGTGACTGGTAAAAGATTGGAGGGGAAGGGGTGGAGTGATGCCAGGAGATCAAGGAATGTAGTGACTGGTAAAAGATCGGAGGGGAAGAGGTGGAGTGACACCAGGAGATGAAGGAATGTAGCGACTGGTAAAAGATCGGAGGGGAAGGGGTGGAGTGACACCAGGAGATCAAGGAATGTAGTGACTGGTAAAAGATTGGAGGGGAAGAGGTGGAGTGATGCCAGCAGATTAAGGAATAGAGTGACTGCTATGGGATCAGAGGGGAAGGGGTGGAGTGATGCCAGGAGATCAGGGGGCGCCGGTGTGGGGGGGGGGGGGGGGAATTGGAAGGGGGGGAAGTGACTGCTAGAAGATCAGTGGGGAGGGGTTGAATTAACAGCAAAGAGATCAGAAGGAAGCATGCAATGAGGGCCAGGAGATCGGAGGGAGGTAGGGGTGGAGTGACGGCTGGCTGATCAAAGGCAGAGGGTGATAGGTAAAAGATTAAAGGGAAGGGTGAGGTGACTGTTGGGAGATCAAAGGGAAGGGTAGGGCGATGACTGGAGGATTGGAGTGGGAGTGCTGGAGTGATGACCTGGAGATTGGATGTGGAGGGGTGAATGTTGGCCGGGAGATTGGGGTGGGGAAGCATGGAGTGACAGCTGGGAGATCGGAATAGTGGAGGTGGTGGAGTGATGACTGGGAGATCGGAGGGCAAGGGGTGGAGTGGAGTAAGGGCTGAGAGATTGGAAGGATGGGCGAGTGTGATAGCCAGGAGATCAGAGGGATGCAGCGGTGGAGTCATGGCAGGGCAATCAAATGGAAGCATGGAGTGATGGCTGGGTGATCGGGAGGAGGTGACTGCAAGTTTGGGTGGAGTGACAACCAGGATATCGGAGGGAGAGAAGTGTGGAGTGAGAGCTGGGAGATCAAAAGGTGGAGGCAGTAAAGACCAGATCATACTGGGAGGGATTGAAGACCAAGAGATCAAAGGGAGGGGTACAGTGACAGCTTGTAGATCAATAGGGGGAGGGGGAGACTGCCGGGAGATGGGAAGGAAGCGTGGAATGAGGGCTGGGAGATTGCAGGAAGGGGTGGAATGGGAGTGAGGGCCAGGAGATCAGAGGGACCAATCTTTATAACCAGGCACTCCATGAGTTGAGTGAAAAGGATTCAGGAGGGGTGGACGTGTCGGCTGGGACATCGGAAGGAGCGGTGGCATTTAGGCCGGGTTTGGTAAGAGGGGTGGGCGTGACGGCCGGGAGATCGGAAGAGGGGTGGGCATGCCGGCCGGGAGATCGGAAGAGGGGTGGGCATGCCGGCCGGGAGATCGGAAGAGGGGTGGGCATGCCGGCCGGGAGATCGGAAGAGGGGTGGGCATGCCGGCCGGGAGATCGGAAGAGGGGTGGGCATGCCGGCCGGGAGATCGGAAGAGGGGTGGGCATGCCGGCCGGGAGATCGGAAGAGGGGTGGGCATGACGGCCGGGAGATCGGAAGAGGGGTGGGCATGACGGCCGGGAGATCGGAGGACTAAGGCTTCATTCCATATTCTCGTCCATCTGATGACTGCACTTAGCCAGGGCAGGTGTTACTATGGTTAAACTGGTGAAAAATCAAGACGTTGCATATTGTGAATGTAAAGTGGCCGGACGGGGGGGGGGGTGAGGGTACACTTGTGCTCCGGTGCAGTTCACTTCCAGGATGTAACTACTAAATCTTACAAATACGAAGGAAAATAAAAAATTCCCACCTGGTGATCCACACAGACCAGGGTCCTCTGCAGATGATGGGAGAGGATCTCATTCTAGTGAAAAACAGAGAAAGAGAAGGACGGAGAGCGAGAGAGATCAGAGGATGCAGCGACAGGACACACCAGCAGAAACATCAGCGCGCAGCACACCTGGGCGCGTGCACACCTGGGCGTGTGCACACCTGGGCGTGTGCACACCTGGGCGTGTGCACACCTGGGGCGTGCACACCTGGGCGCGTGCACACCTGGGCGCGTGCACACAGTCAGGGTTTGCAGCGTGTTTTCCTCAGTTTTGTCACAAGTATTCTTTATTTTTTCCTTGCAGATTTAAAGTTGTCACCATAAATTCTTTCACCTATATTAATGAATAGAATAAAAACGCATCAAAGTGTAGATATTTTAGCTACATTTTTCTACCAATATTTCAGTATTTTGTGCAGGCATTTCTACTGCAAATACTGAGTGTGTGCACAAACCCTACATAGCCCTGGAACACCAGTCATATCAGCACTCCTTATACCAGCTGTATATACAGGACTATTGTTGGGTCACTGCCAGGATCCAAACATGTGGAGGAAGTCAGAACCCTGAACACTAGGGAACTACTCCAAGATTACATGAACTACTTTCCCCCTCTATCTCCTCCACCACGCTGGAGCGAGAGTTGTATACCTGGGGTGATCTCTTCTATGGCTCCAGTAGAGAACGTCCAGCCTTTGATCATCTAATGGTTCTCTCCCATCCCTGGCTCTGCTCCTCCACCAGGTAGATGGATCCTTGTAGATCTGGTGTGACCTCTTCTATAGATCCAGTGGAGGACGTCCAGCCTCCAATCATGTCACGATTCTCTCATCCCTGCCTTGCACCTGCCTCAGGTTGGACCGATACTTGGAGCCTAGGCGTGACCTCTTCTATGTCTGTGATGGAGGGGGTCTAGGCTCTATGACCTCTCCTATCCCTGGCTCTGCTCCTCCACTAGGCTGTACGTATACTTGTAGCCCTTCGGTGACCTCTCCTATAGCTCCGGTGGAGGACGTCCAGTGTCCGGTCTTCTCTAGGTTCTCTGCCATCCCCCCTTCCTCTACCAGGCTGGGCTGATACTTGTAGACCTGGGTGACCTCTTCTATTGCTCCAGTGGAGGACGTCCAGCCTCTGATCATCTCATGGTTCTCTCCCATCCATAGCTCTGCTCCTCCACCAGGCTGGACAGATACGTCCAACCCTGATGTGACCTCTTCTATAGCTCCTGTGGAGGACATCCACTCTGTACTGTTCTCTATGTTCTCTCCTATCCCTGGCTCTGCTCCTCCACCAGGCTCGGGCTGATACTTGTAGACCTGGTGTGACCTCTTCTATGGCTCCGGTGGAGGAGGTCCAGCCTCTGATCATCTCATGGTTCTCTCCTATCCCCAGCTCTGCTCCTCCACCAGGCTTGGGCTGATACTTGTAGACATGGTGTGATCTTCTATGGCTCCAGTGGAGGAGGTCCAGCCTTATCTCTATGTTCTCTCCTATCCCTGGCTCTGCTCCTCCACCAGGCTCGGGCTGATACTTGTAGGCCTGGTGTGATCTTCTATGGCTCCAGTGGAGGAGGTCCAGCCTTATCTCTATGTTCTCTCCTATCCCTGGCTCTATTCCTCCACCAGGCTTGGGCTGATACTTGTAGACCTGGTGTGACCTTTTCTATAGCTCCAGTGACGGATGTGCAGCCTCCGATTATCGCATGGTTCTCTCTCATCCCTGGCTTCTCCTCGCCCAGGCTGGACAGATGCTTTGTAGACCTGGTGTGACCTCTTCTATGGCTCCGGTGGAGGAGGTCCAGCCTCTGATCATCTCATGGTTCTCTCCTATCCCCAGCTCTGCTCCTCCACCAGGCTCGGGCTGATACTTGTAGACCTGGTGTGATCTTCTATGGCTCCGGTGAAGGATGTCCAGCCTTATCTCTATGTTCTCTCCTATCCCTGGCTCTATTCCTCCACCAGGCTTGGGCTGATACTTGTAGACCTGGTGTGATCTTCTATGGCTCCGGTGAAGGATGTCCAGCCTTATCTCTATGTTGTCTCCTATCCCTGGCTCTATTCCTCCACCAGGCTTGGGCTGATACGTGTAGGCCTGGTGTGACCTCTGGTGTGACCTCTTCTATGGCTCCGGTGGAGGAGGTCCAGACTTATCTCTATGTTCTCTCCTATCCCTGGCTCTATTCCTCCACCAGGCTTGGGCTGATACTTGTAGACCTGGTGTGATCTTCTATGGCTCCGGTGAAGGATGTCCAGCCTTATCTCTATGTTCTCTCCTATCCCTTGCTCTATTCCTCCACCAGGCTTGGGCTGATACTTGTAGACCTGGTGTGATCTTCTATGGCTCCAGTGGAGGAGGTCCAGCCTTATCTCTATGTTGTCTCCTATCCCTGGCTCTGCTCCTCCACCAGGCTTGGGCTGATACGTGTAGGCCTGGTGTGACCTCTGGTGTGACCTCTTCTATGGCTCCGGTGGAGGAGGTCCAGACTTATCTCTATGTTCTCTCCTATCCCTGGCTCTATTCCTCCACCAGGCTTGGGCTGATACTTGTAGACCTGGTGTGACCTCTTCTATGGCTCCGGTGGAGGAGGTCCAGCCTCTGATCATCTCATGGTTCTCTCCTATCCCCAGCTCTGCTCCTCCACCAGGCTCGGGCTGATACTTGTAGACCTGGTGTGATCTTCTATGGCTCCGGTGAAGGATGTCCAGCCTTATCTCTATGTTGTCTCCTATCCCTGGCTCTGCTCCTCCACCAGGCTTGGCTGATACGTGTAGGCCTGGTGTGACCTCTGGTGTGACCTCTTCTATGGCTCCGGTGGAGGAGGTCCAGACTTATCTCTATGTTCTCTCCTATCCCTGGCTCTATTCCTCCACCAGGCTTGGGCTGATACTTGTAGACCTGGTGTGACCTTTTCTATGGCTCCGGTGAAGGATGTCCTGTCTTCGGTAACCTGCCATCTTACCCCCTTTGCAGACGCATAATGTGCCATATCCAAATAATGCCGATCGGCCACTGAACCCACGGTGCACTGCAGTGTCCATGCAGATTTATCTCCAGCATAAGGACCCCAGCACACAAGGTCTACAGCTCACAAGACGACGACTCAGGGAAAGGCCAGCCCAACATCTGTACAGTTCTACACAACATACATGACTCCCAACAACATGCAGGTATGAGATGATGAATGCACCATCCCTGGCAGTCAGCGCTCGTTTGCATGTATCAGCACTAGAATGCTCACAGTTATCCGAGTCAATGGTTTGGAGCGATCAAAGTAACCTGGTTGATCCTGCCAGTAGCACATGCTGGTCACAATGATCAAGCCATGCATTTGTAAGTTACCACGGACAGTACCGTGAACTGTGAATGGCTCGTTACATTGGTTATGGTTCCTTTGATCGCAGGTATAAAATGATGAAGTGCAGGGATTCACATACAACTGTGGGGAGAAACACTAAACATGGAGTCATGCAGACGGCGGAGGCACCATCACTGACAGCGAGCAGTGCTGACCTTGGGGCTGCACGACTGCTTTAAATGCAGGAGCTGGGATAGGGTGTGTTCCCGGATGCTGCTCAGCTCTGCTTGTTGTCTCCGTAGTTTGATTAATAAGAGTGTCAGCTCCTCAGGCTGGAGAGCAGCAGAAAGAAAAAAGAGAAAGAAATCTTAGTGTCAGGAGAGAAAAGTATCACTGAGGAGGAGAAAGCCCCAGGCCTACATGGATCACCCGGCGGACCCCCATCATGATACAGACCAGTGCCAGCACTGCAGGAGGGTCTACATATACCAAGACCCCATCCTAGGAGGTAGTACTCTGGGACAGCGCCACCACCTCTAAATCTGAGGGAGGAGGGGTGACCCTAATATTCTAAGCTGGGGGAACCATGTCCCAAGCGCTCTATCCTGGAGGGGAAGATGCCCTTACCACTCTATCCAGAGGGGATGACACCCATAGCACTCAATCATAGGTGGGGGACATGACTAGCACTCTATCCTGGAGGAATGACAGTCCTAGCACTCTATCCTGGAGGAATGACAGTCCTAGCGCTCTATCCTGGAGGAATGACAGTCCTAGCGCTCTATCATGGTAGAATGGCACCCATAGCACTCTATCCGGGAGGATGATGCGCTGTATGATGCATCTAGCGCTCTATCCGGGGGATGGGGGTGATGCCTCTAGCGCTCTATCCTGAGGATAGGATGACTACGGCTCTATCCGGGGGATGGGGGTGACGCCTCTAGCGCTATATCCAGGAAGGAGATGACGCAGCTACAGCTCTATCCTGAGGATAGGATGACTCTAGTGCTCTATCTATGGTGGGGGGACACACAGTCATGATTCTCACTCGCTCTGGAGAGGGTGAGGAGCACCCTGCGTTATCAATTCAGGGTTGTTGCTTAGATGCCGGCGCTGCCGCCAGCAAATAAGGTCCGCCATGTACACAACCCTGCACCCGCTGCTATTAGTCTGGTGGCAGGCTGTGCAGTGCTAAGATGCAGGTAATCACCAAAATTACGGATAAATGCACCACTTACTGTTTTGCCTTGAAGACCCTGCGGTGTAATGGGCTGTACAGACAATCCCGCTGACACTGACCTTCTCTCCGGAGCAAAGCCGAGCTGCAGAAACAGGGAAGATCATCTAGATCTCAGTTATATTATACAGCAGTGACATCACCGCTCCCCAGATCTCAGTTATATTATACAGGAGGTGACATCACCGCTCTCCAGATCTCAGTTATATTATACAGCAGTGACATCACTGCTCTCCAGATCTCAGTTATATTATACAGGAGGTGACATCACGCTCTCCAGATCTCAGTTATATTATACAGGAGGTGACATCACCGCTCCCAGATCTCAGTTTATTATACAGGAGGTGACATCACCGCTCTCCAGATCTCAGTTATATTATACAGCAGTGACATCACCGCTCTCCAGATCTCAGTTATATTATACAGGAGGTGACATCACCACTCTCCAGATCTCAGTTATATTATACAGGAGGTGACATCACCGCTCCCCAGATCTCAGTTATATTATACAGGAGGTGACATCACTGCTCCCAGATCTCAGTTATATTATACAGGAGGTGACATCACCGCTCCCAGATCTCAGTTATATTATACAGGAGGTGACATCACCGCTCCCCAGATCTCAGTTTATATTATACAGGAGGTGACATCACCGCTCCCAGATCTCAGTTATATTATACAGGAGGTGACATCACCGCTCCCCAGATCTCAGTTATATTATACAGGAGGTGACATCACCGCTCTCCAGATCTCAGTTATATTATACAGGAGGTGACATCACCGCTCTCCAGATCTCAGTTATATTATACAGCAGTGACATCACCGCTCTCCAGATCTCAGTTTATTATACAGGAGGTGACATCACCGCTCTCCAGATCTCAGTTATATTATACAGGAGGTGACATCACCGCTCCCCAGATCTCAGTTATATTATACAGCAGTGACATCACCGCTCTCCAGATAGTTATATTATACAGGAGGTGACATCACCGCTCTCCAGATCTCAGTTATATTATACAGGAGGTGACATCACCGCTCTCCAGATCTCAGTTATATTATACAGGAGGTGACATCACCGCTCCCCAGATCTCAGTTATATTATACAGGAGATGACATCACCGCTCTCCAGATCTCAGTTATATTATACAGCAGTGACATCACCGCTCTCCAGGTCTCAGTTTATATTATACAGGAGGTGACATCACCGCTCTCCAGATCTCAGTTATATTATACAGGAGGTGACATCACCGCTCTCCAGATCTCAGTTATATTATACAGGAGGTGACATCACCACTCTCCAGATCTCAGTTATATTATACAGGAGGTGACATCACCGCTCCCCAGATCTCAGTTATATTATACAGCAGTGACATCACCGCTCTCCAGATCTCAGTTATATTATACAGCAGTGACATCACCAGCTCCCAGATCTCAGTTATATTATACAGGAGGTGACATCACCGCTCCCCAGATCTCAGTTATATTATACAGGAGGTGACATCACCGCTCCCCAGATCACAGTTATATTATACAGCAGTGACATCACCGCTCTCCAGATCTCAGTTATATTATACAGGAGGTGACATCACCGCTCCCCAGATCTCAGTTATATTATACAGGATGGTGACATCACCAGCTCCCAGATCTCAGTTATATTATACAGGACGGTGAATTTCACCGTCCCCCCAGATCTCAGTTATATTATACAGCAGTGACATCACCGCTCTCCAGATCTCAGTTATATTATACAGGAGGTGACATCACCGCTCTCCAGATCTCAGTTATATTATACAGGAGGTGACATCACCGCTCTCCAGATCTCAGTTATATTATACAGCAGTGACATCACCGCTCTCCAGATCTCAGTTATATTATACAGGAGGTGACATCACCGCTCTCCAGATCTCAGTTATATTATACAGGAGGTGACATCACCACTCCCCAGATCTCAGTTATATTATACAGGAGGTGACATCACCGCTCCCCAGATCTCAGTTATATTATACAGGAGGTGACATCACCGCTCTCCAGATATCAGTTATATTATACAGCAGTGACATCACCGCTCCCAGATCTCAGTTATATTATACAGGAGTGACATCACCGCTCTCCAGATCTCAGTTATATTATACAGCAGTGACATCACCACTCTCCAGATCTCAGTTATATTATACAGCAGTGACATCACCGCTCTCCAGATCTCAGTTATATTATACAGCAGTGACATCACTGCTCTCCAGATCTCCGTTATATTATACAGGAGGTGACATCACCGCTCTCCAGATCTCAGTTATATTATACAGAGGTGACATCACCGCTCTCCAGATCTCAGTTATATTATACAGGAGGTGACATCACTGCTCTCCAGATCTCAGTTATATTATACAGGAGGTGACATCACTGCTCCCCAGATCTCAGTTATATTATACAAGCGTGACATCACCGCTCTCCAGATCTCAGTTATATTATACAGGAGGTGACATCACCACTCTCCAGATCTCAGTTATATTATACAGGAGTGACATCACCGCTCCCCAGATCTCAGTTATATTATACAGGAGTGACATCACCCTCTCCAGATCTCAGTTATATTATACACAGTGACATCACCGCTCTCCAGATCTCAGTTATATTATACAGCAGTGACATCACCGCTCTCCAGATCTCAGTTATATTATACAGCAGTGACATCACCGCTCTCCAGATCTCAGTTATATTATACAGCAGTGACATCACCGCTCTCCAGATCTCAGTTATATTATACAGCTGTGACATCACCGCTCTCCAGATCTCAGTTATATTATACAGCTGTGACATCACTGCTCTCCAGATCTCAGTTATATTATACAGCAGTGACATTATCGCTCTCCAGTTCTCACCTTACTACTCGTCTTCTGCCTTCGGTCCAGGGTCAGATCGCCCCTCTGCACTGGGGATGACACTTCGGAGCGGTAGGTCCGGTGCGGGGAGTATGTGTGGTATCCAGAGATGGAGCCGTGGGACGGTGATATGGGGATAGAGTGCAAGGTCTGGTCAGAGATATGAACCATGGTCTTGGGGCTGGTCAGAGACGAGTGCCGCCGCAGCGTGCTTTGCTTATTGTAGAACTGTCTCTGCTGCCATTCATACAGCTGCCACATAGTGTCATCCCGCACTGACCTCCGCTTATCCTCCATTGGGGCGGTTACCGGGACCATAGTCCGCTCATACAGCGTGCCCGTGGTGCTGCACACGCTGTCCGGTCGTGTTTTCAGGTTCCGTGGCAGAGTCTTATATCCCTCAGGGTAACGTGGCACTATAGGAGCGCGGTAGCTGGGCATATTCCGGGGTAACGTCTGATAGGACATGACACTACAAATGGAAAAAGCCATGATAACTGTGGAGTCAGGTAGAAGACAGACGGGGGACTCTTACCTACTCACCCAACCACCCGTCAGGCAAGCCCATCACTCACCCGCCAGGGGCCTCCTCTTCCGGGCTCTTCTCTCTCTGGCTACGGATCCACTGCTCCAGCTGCAGCATAGAGTTGGTTCTCTGGATCACCCGGTTGGCCTCACCCTGCCCTGGCACAGAGTTGTGCTGGATCCCCCTGGAGTCGGTCTCTGAGGGGTGGCCGTCGTGCACTCTACTCTCGGGGCCGTTCACGTGGCCGGTCCTGTACTGCATGGTGCTGACCGTCAGGATGTCAAAGTCAGAGATGCAGGACTGATGCTTCACGCTGTTTATCTTGGTGAGCGGCCGCTCCTGGCCATTTTTCTGGAAACCGTACATCTCGGCCTCCCGCACGGCCTTCTTCTCCTCCCCTCGGATGAGGGTCAGCTCCGTATTCTTCATGTTGTTGTTGGCCTCTGGTCGGATCAGCGATCGGTGGTTCGCCACATTGTTTATCTCCTGTGGGGGAGGGTGATCGAGTTTGGTTATCTCCGTTCTGGAAAGAGACAAGAAAGGGTTAAAAAGACAATACAGAAGAATGTGCCCCGGGTACACCCCTCCAAAATACAGAAGAACAACGCTGTCCCGAATACACCCCTCTGATATACAGAAGAACACCGCCCTGGGTACACCCCTCCTAATACAGAATGCGCCCCGGGTACACCCCTCCGATAATACGTAAGAACAATGCCCGAACAACCCTCTGAAATACAGAACGACACCCCCCGGGTACACCCCTCCGAAATACAGAACGACATCCCAAATATACCCCTCCGAAATGCAGACGAACACCCTGGAAACACCCTTCCTATATACAGAAGAACACCGGGGGTACACCCTTCCTAAATACAGAATGCTGTCCCGGGTACACCCTTCCGAAATACAGACGAACACCGGAAACACCTTCTATATACAGAGAACACCGGGGTACACCCTTCCTAAATACAGAAGCTGTCCCGGTATCCTTCCGAAACACAGAAGCCCATGCACCGAGTACAACCCCTGAAATACAGAATAACGCTGTCCCGAGCCTAATAGAAAAGACATCCCCGGTACATCCTAATAATATAGAACGATGCCACTCCTGGGTACACCCTCCTATTACAGAACACCACCGTACACTTCCTAAATATAGACCGCCGCCCTGGAACACCCTTCTGAAATACAGAAGAACGCCGCCCCGAGTACACCCTCCAGAAAGTAAGAAGAAGCAACCGGGATCAACCCCTAATAAAAAGAAAATCCACCCTGGGTACACCCCTACGAAATACAGATGACCTGTCCGGATACACCCCTCGAAAAAGAGAAACGCTGACCGATAGCCTCCGAAGTAGAAAACCCCGGTTCAACCATCAATACAAAAGAACACTCGGTACACCCACAAATACAGACCATCCAGTACACCCTCCGAAATATAAAAGAACGTCCCGAGAATCATCCTCCTATAATACAAAAGAATGCCTCAGGTACACTCCTAATAAATAAGGAAGAACGCCCTGGGTACACCCCTAATACAGAAGAATGTCCCGGGTACATCCCTAATAGAGAACACCACCCCAGGTACACCCCTAATAAAACAGAACGACGCCCTGGGGACACCCCTCCTATATACAGAAAAGTTCCACCCTGGGGACACCCCTAATACATGTGAAAACGACTTGTGTACACTAATAAATCTCAGCAGTGGCGTAACTAGAGTCCGATGGGACCCGGTGCGAAATTTAACCAGGGCCCTCCCGCCGCACGTTGGTCAGTGTACGGGCCCTGTTTAACGTTCTAAATCCTATAAAGACCCACAAATTGACTCCCTCTCCCCTTCATTATGTATTAATGTCCCTCATCCTGGAATATGGCCCTTATCATGGTATATATGTTCCCCGTCCTGGTATATATGGTCCTCCTCCCATCAACATAGTCTTCCAATTATTATAATGCATCCCTATATTCCTCCATATATTATAATGTACCCCATAGACCTCTATGTATTATAATGCATCTCATAGTCCCCCATTCATAAGGTACCCACTAGTCATCCAATTATAATGCACCCCCATTATCCACCCTCCATATAGTATAATGAATCCTCAAAGCTTTCCATACAGCAAAATGCAGCCTCATATTCCTTCATATGGTATAACACACTCTCTCAGAGCTCCATATGGTATAATGCAGCCTCATAGTCCTCTATATAGTATAATGCCACCTCAACCCTCCATATAGCATAATGCAGCCTCATAGACCTCCATATAGCATAATGCAGCGTCAAAGCCCTCCATGTAGCATAATGCAGCCTCAAAGCCCTCCATATAGTATAATGCAGCCTCAAAGACCTCCATATAGTGCAGCCTCCTCTCCATATAGTGCAGCCTCAAAGCCCTCCATATAGTATAATGCAGCCTCAAAGACCTCCATATAGTGCAGCCTCCTCTCTCCATATAGTGCAGCCTCAAAGCCCTCCATATAGTATAATGCAGCCTCATATCTCTCCATATAGTGCAGCCTCATATCTCTCCACATAGTGCAGCCTCCTCTCCCACATAGTGCAGCCTCATATCTCTCCACATAGTGCAGCCTCATATCTCTCCATATAGTGCAGCCTCCTCTCTCCATATAGTGCAGCCTCATATCTCTCCACATAGTGCAGCCTCATATCTCTCCACATAATGCAGCCTCATATCTCTCCACATAGTGCAGCCTCCTCTCTCCACATAGTGCAGCCTCCTCTCTCCATATAGTGCAGCCTCCTCTCTCCATATAGTGCAGCCTCATATCTCTCCACATAGTGCAGCCTCATATCTCTCCACATAATGCAGCCTCATACTCTCCACATAGTGCAGCCTCCTCTCTCCACATAGTGCAGCCTCCTCTCTCCACATAGTGCAGCCTCCTCTCTCCACATAGTGCAGCCTCCTCTCTCCATATAGTGCAGCCTCCTCTCTCCACATAGTGCAGCCTCCTCTCTCCACATAGTGCAGCCTCCTCTCTCCACATAGTGCAGCCTCCTCTCTCCACATAGTGCAGCCTCCTCTCTCCACATAGTGCAGCCTCCTCTCTCCACATAGTGCAGCCTCCTCTCTCCACATAGTGCAGCCTCCTCTCTCCACATAGTGCAGCCTCCTCTCTCCACATAGTGCAGCCTCCTCTCTCCATATAGTGCAGCCTCCTCTCTCCATATAGTGCAGCCTCCTCTCTCCACATAGTGGCAGCCTCCTCTCTCCACATAGTGGCAGCCTCCTCTCTCCATATAGCGCAGCCTCCTCTCTCCACATAGTGGCAGCCTCCTCTCTCCATATAGTGCAGCCTCCTCTCTCCATATAGTGCAGCCTCCTCTCTCCATATAGGGCAGCCTCCTCTCTCCACATAGTGGCAGCCTCCTCTCTCCACATAGTGGCAGCCTCCTCTCTCCATCTAGTGCAGCCTCCTCTCTCCATATAGTGGCAGCCTCCTCTCTCCATATAGTGCAGCCTCCTCTCTCCATCTAGTGCAGCCTCCTCTCTCCATCTAGTGCAGCCTCCTCTCTCCATATAGCGCAGCCTCCTCTCTCCACATAGTGGCAGCCTCCTCTCTCCATATAGTGCAGCCTCCTCTCTCCATATAGTGCAGCCTCCTCTCTCCATATAGTGCAGCCTCCTCTCTCCATATAGTGCAGCCTCCTCTCTCCATATAGTGCAGCCTCCTCTCTCCATATAGTGGCAGCCTCCTCTCTCCACATAGTGGCAGCCTCCTCTCTCCATATAGTGCAGCCTCCTCTCTCCATATAGTGCAGCCTCCTCTCTCCATATAGTGCAGCCTCCTCTCTCCATATAATGCAGCCTCATATCTCTCCATATAGTGGCAGCCTCCTCTCTCCATATAGTGGCAGCCTCCTCTCTCCATATAGTGCAGCCTCCTCTCTCCATATAGTGCAGCCTCCTCTCTCCATATAGTGCAGCCTCCTCTCTCCATATAGTGCAGCCTCCTCTCTCCATATAGTGCAGCCTCCTCTCTCCATATAGTGCAGCCTCCTCTCTCCATACTGTATAACTATATGACTTCCCTCATAGTTCTCTGGCCAACGTGTACTCAAAAAATAAATCTGTACTTACCTCTTCCAGTTCCCCTGCTGCTTTGATTTCACAAGGAAAGCCGACTGGTAATAGGAAGCGAGGGGAGGGGTGAGACGGCAGTAGTTGGAAGCAGGAGGCTCCCGCCTCACCTCCTCTCCCTGACACATGGCCCCAAGCTGTGTGTGCTGCAGCGCAGTCACATAGATGTGCGTCCTCAGAAATACACATCCTTTGTGAAGCAGCGGGATCAGCGGGCGAAGGGGGCGGCTGGCGGCACAGGCCCAATATAGGCTCGGGCCCCGTCGCAACCCTGCGATGGCAATGGTTACGCCCCGGGATCACAGACTGAACAGGAGTCACCAGTGTGATGCAGCAGCAAGAAAGGCAAACACAATGCTGGGATGTATTAACAGAAGCCGCAATGTGGCTCCATTCACACTCTGCCTTTTTGGTCTATTTTTGCTCGTCAGTGTTTTGTAGCTAAAACCAGGAGTGGATCAAAGACAAAAATGCACAGTGTGAATGGAGCCTTAATGATAAGATTCTAATATCTGCTAAAAATATATTGTGAAACCTTGATATATTATATCAAATATCTTCTATACTTATATTCTGCTTCATATCCTGCATAAACCAATTGTGACCAATTATGTATACAAGGAGAATGTCTGAGAAGTCAGAACCATATAAAGAAAGGGCTAATCGGGCCCTTATCTATGCAAGGACGCGGACGCTACTGATTGCTTGAATGCTGTGGAGCTACGCCTTGTCACCACCTTGCTTTGTGCTATATAACGGAGTTTGCTTTGTCAAAATAAAAGCACTCCTTGTGCGCCTTCGCATCAACAGAAGTTTTAGATCTGAGCCTCTGTCTGATATCATTACTTCGTGCATGCACTTGATTAAGTTAAATTGAACAGGGTTAAGCAAATAGTTGAGATCCTAGATATCTCACCCTCAACAGCTGGTGCCTGAACGTGGGGCCACCATAAGGGGGCTCCGTGCCAGAGCAGACCGAAGGAATAGGTTTAGCTGCAGATTGTGGATGACTCGACCGGGACTGATCAACCCTCAGAACACGGTGGTAAGTCTATTCTATTACTCTGTAATTGGTAGCTTGCCTTTGTCTCGAGTCGCTCAAAGATAAATGAAGGGCATGATTCGGTCTGCTGTTGTGGTAATACTTAAAGTGGGGGGTAGGTGTGGCCTTCAAACCCACTCTCATTCCAATCCACTGCAAACTGTGCTTATCCCTGTCTATGTTGTGTGCGAGACCTTGACAGAATGAAAGGGTGTTGTGTGTGACTCATGATCAGAGTCTTGTAGTCTCAAAGTGAGGGCACACTGTTATGCATCAGAGAGCGTGTTTGATGCATGACAGTGATGCATGTGTACTGCGTGATTTGTGTGAGTGTGGTGCGTGTACATGTCTGTATGCATGCGAGTGTGCTGTGTGAGTGTGATGCTGTCCGTGGTCCGAGGACAGCATTTACCAGTGAATTTAAACTCCGCAGCTTTTCAAAGCCACAGAGTTTGAATTTGCCGGTTTCCTGGTACATTAACCAATCATCTTGCACCGCTGTGACAGCAAAAGTGCCAAGATGATTAGTAAAAACACAGATGTGAACATTTTAAAAATTGCGGGGGTTTCGCTGCATATTAACTCCATCTGCAGCCTCTATGCGGCATGTCAGCACAGAGGCCGCAGATGCGGCTAATAATCCGGTGTCTGCAGGGTTAACCTGTTTGTATGGTGGCAGCATGTGTCCAGGGAGTGTTCACACCACTGGTTGTGCATGGGTTAATAAGTGGTTTAACACAAAGCTGGCAATTGTTGGCTTTTAGAAATATACTGAAAATGCTGGCGGCGGTACTGTATGCAAATTGCTCCTTCCATTGAGTGTCCTGGGAAGGAGCCACTGCCCATGTTTCCACCCCCTGGTGGAATGCAGGACTCAGCAGAAGTCCCACCTACATGTACTTCCTGCAGCGGCCATCTTACGCCACCCGGAAGACCTGTTAACAATGACACGACGCACTATGAAGCTTACACCCCAACCCCAAGAGTCAGCGGCGGAGCAGATGACCCTGACTCCTGCACTCATTGGACAGGTGGAGCGGCTTCAGGGGCAACTCTTACGCTCACACTAGACTTATTAAATGCAGAATTGATAGATTAGTCACAATGTTACCAGTCTAGGGTGGTATAACTAAGCTGAATACACAAACAGGGTGACTCCCTGGAGGTAGAGGGCAACAGTAGGTTTAGGGAACAGTAGGTAGTGCGGGACGTCAACCCGTCCCAGCCTCTTTAAGTCTGGCTGACCCGAGAACCCTTTCACTATCAGACTGCCCGACCAAAAATGAGAAGGTACCCAGGGGCAATTGGGAGTTGTGCTGGAGGATGGGAGAAGGACAAGCCATGATGAGCCTCATCAACCAAAGCCAAAAGTGCCTGCTTGGCCCCACGTATGCCTCAACAGGTCACGAGTGTAATCAGATGAATACCTCCAGGATCGCTCCTGGGCTCAGGTAAGCCGTGTGCATTATTCTTACACACAACACAACTTAGAAAGGTAGGAGTTTAAAGCAGCCGCCGCTCCCCCCGTTTCAGGGATTGCAGATAGTGTGCAGACGAGGAGAAGGGGGGGTAATGGATAAACATGTCCTAGTAGGTGTGGATCTCTCTCCTATACAAAATAGCAGAAGATGTCAAACACGTTTGGACGTCCTGCCTGGATCCCAGATATAAGGGCCCAATCCAAGTGATTTTGTTGACATCTACATCAGTCACTCGGATCCACGCGTCACATTGCACCGGCACAGTCATGACATTGAGAGGGGCTGCTCAGTGAGATGGTTGGGGGCATCAGGCTGTACCTTTATTCCCAACGACAATGCCCTGGCTGGTAGCATTAAGTAAATCCCTGAGAGGGACTGATGTCCTGTCCAACAAGTGATCGGAAATCTCAGGTATCAGCAATCCCCTCAGTAAGTATAAATCACGTTTGGTAAGTGGGGATCCCTTCTTAGTAACAGCGTGTGCTTTGCTGATCATTGTGGTGGCCATTGTGGTACATGTCTGCTATCTTATACCCTGTTCTTCAAAAGCTAGAGACAAGACCACAAAGACGAGAGTGTGACTGCCCACTGGGATGGTGAAAGGTGATGACAACTATGACCAACAGTTGGGTTATAACTGACCAGCACATGAGTGTGGCACCTGGAAGGTTTCCCTGCTTGCTGTGGCTTGTGTGTGCGCATGCGCGCGTCCATCCGACCATGTGACGGGTAGGCCGATCTGGAGAATCCGGTGAAGTGGTGTAGGAAGTCCGGCTCCTTCTATTAGAGGAGAAGGTATCTGGGTAAGTCTGTGTGCCTGTACTGCGGCTGGAGCATCCACTCACTGCGACAGGAGAAGGGAATTGTGTGAGCAGGACTCATTTCATTATATATATAAATCTTGGGTATGTATTTCTGCAGTGTCAGGCAGAGAGGGGGCCTAACGGGAAGGTCCAAAGATGTCTTTAGGGGGCAGTGTTAATAATGAGATTCTAAAATCTGATAAACATTGTGAAACCTTGATCAAATCAAATATCTATACTTCTATTCTGCAACCAGTCGTGACCAGTTATGTATGCAAGGAGAAAGTCAGAACCATATAAAGAGAAGCTAATCGGGCCCTTATCTATGCAAGGACGCAGATGCTGATTGCTTGAACGCAGTGCAGTTATTATTTATTTATAGGGCACTCTTGATTCCATGGTCTCTACATGAGAAGGGTTACATACAAACAAGTTAAAAATACAACGAATAAGCTAATAGTGACAGACGGATACAGAGGGGAGAGAGGACCCTGCCCTTGCGGGCTTACATTCCACAGGAGTTACGCCTTGTCACCTCCTTGCTTTGTTCTGTATAACGCAGTTTGCTTTGTCGAAATAAAAGCACTCCTTCTCGTGCACCTTCTCATCAAGAGAAGTTTTATATCCAACCTGTATCTGTATGATACCATTACTTCATGCATGCACTTGATTAAATTAATTTGACCAGGGTTAAGCAAATAGCTGAGGTCCTTGGTATGTATCCCACCCTCAACAACAGTCTAGATCACGTGAAGCCATTATCCCCCTCTACTCCTTTGTGGTCATAGGTCAAGGATAAGATTCTAAAACTTGTTGAAAAACATTGTGAAGCCCTGATATGTGTTATATTCTGCTATATTTTGTGAAGACTTAATATGTGTGTATGTGTATATATTTATTTATACGTTATATTAGTTATCTATGTCCGCACCTTGATGAATATGCTGTAGACCTTGATATATGTATGTACTGGGCAGTCCCAGTAAGATTATGAAGAAAAGAACATCTTTCAGAGGAATATTTTGGAATGTGAGGGGAGTGTTCAGGGGGGAAGATAACCATATAGAGACAGACCGTGACCCGGGAGGTGCCCTCCCGCCGTGACCCGGGAGGTGCCCTCCCGCCGTGACCCGGGAGGTGCCCTCCCACCGTGACCCGGGAGGTGCCCTCCCACCGTGACCCGGGGGGTGCCCTCCCCACCGTGACCCGGGGGGTGCCCTCCCACCGTGACCCGGGGGGTGCCCTCCCACCGTGACCCGGGGGGTGCCCTCCCACCGTGACCCGGGGGGTGCCCTCCCACCGTGACCCGGGGGGTGCCCTCCCACCGTGACCCGGGAGGTGCCTTCACATATTCTACCATTCTGCCTCCAGCACCCTCCCCCCTACACACGTACCGTCTCACAGGCTCGGAGGTCACCAGTGAAGCTCCGTTCATCGCTCTCATCCATAGCTCCATATCCTTCAAGGTGTCGCAACAGAAGTAATAGGTCCTCATGTTGGAGTGCGCTGCCTGGTGGATACAAAGAGTCACATCTGTGGGGAAAGAGAGGAGATCAGTAGATGAAGTGCACGGGGACTCTGCCGCTCAGCTTATGTAGGTGCTTGTGCTGTGCAGAGCCCCGAGGTGCAGGTGTAAGGGTTGGATGTGGCTGCAGACTGCAGAGGGGCACAACTTACCAGGATAAGGCGATCAACTTCATCCTCAAATGACACAAGGCACATAGGAGCAAAGAGAGAAGAGACAGGACATGAGATTGTCACAGACATGGACAACTGCTCCCACTATCACCACTGTATAAAGAGAGCGGCCTACAAGAGCCAAACACAACCAGGAGAAACCAGCAACAAGGAAGGTGACCACGAGGTGCAGCCACAGCCCGGCGCAGGCACAAGGCGAGGAGGTACATTCACCTTGAAAGCGTATGTCCGGTTTACGTGATCTTCAGCCATCACTGGTGAGATCTGGAAGCTCGGAAGCAAGATGCTGCCTAAGACGCCCTCCTCCTTCTCATCTGCAGAAAGAGAAAAGTCACCTACAGCTCCGTCCTCAGTGTGTGGCCCCTCCTCAGTGTGTGGCCCCCTCCTCAGTACAGCCATCTACAGCTCCATCCTCAGTGTGTGGCCCCCTCCTCAGTGCAGTCACCTACAGCTCCATCCTCAGTGTGTGGCCCCTCCTCAGTGCAGTCACCTACAGCTCCATCCTCAGTGTGTGGCCCCTCCTCAGTGCAGTCACCTACAGCTCCATCCTCAGTGTGTGGCCCCTCCTCAGTGCAGTCACCTACAGCTCCATCCTCAGTGTGTGGCCCCTCCTCAGTGTGTGGCCCCTCCTCAGTGCAGTCACCTACAGCTCCATCCTCAGTGTGTGGGGCCCCCTCCTCTCAGTGTGTGGCCCCTCCTCAGTGCAGTCACCTACAGCTCCATCTCACCTCAGTGTGTGGCCCCTCCTCAGTGCAGTCACTACAGCTCCATCCTCAGTGTGTGGCCCCTCCTCAGGGTTGTGGCCCCTCCTCACTGTGGCCCCTCCTCAGTGCAGTCACTACAGCTCCATCCTCAGTGTGTGGCCCCTCCTCAGTGCAGTCACCTACAGCTCCATCCTCACTGTGTGGCCCCTCCTCAGTGCAGTCACTACAGCTCCATCCTCAGTGTGTGGCCCCCTCCTCAGTGTAGTCACCAGCAGCTCTGTCCTCATCGTTCGGCCCCCCCCCCTCCTCAGTGTAGCAGCTCAACTATGATGCACTTCTTGTATCCCCCCTCACCTGTTCAGCCTCACAACCCCCTCCCTCAGTGCCTGCGAGCACTACCTATCCTTGGTCAGTACAGTACGGTGAGTGCCAGGGTGGAGGGCTCACTCGGTAAAGAAGAGACACAGGTCGCACAACACAAACCAGCGCTTCTTCCATAACTTCATCCCAGAATTTGCCTGCAAAAAACATGACAAAAAGTTGAACAGAAAAAGCCGGCAGGAGGCAGAGGGAGAGCTCGGGGGGCACACAAGCGCCAGGCAGAGGGGAGAGCTCGGGGGGCACCACAAGCGCCAGGCAGAGGGGAGAGCTCGGGGGGCACCAAACAAGCGCCAGGCAGAGGGGAGAGCTCGGGGGGGGCACCAGGAAGCGCCAGGCAGAGGGGAGAGCTCGGGGGGCACCAGAAGCGCCAGGCAGAGGGGAGAGCTCGGGGGGCACCACAAGCGCCAGGCAGAGGGGAGAGCTCGGGGGGCACCACAAGCGCCAGGCAAGGGAGAGCTCGGGGGCACCACAAGCGCCAGCAAGGGAGAGCTCGGGGGCACCACAAGCGCCAGGCAGAGGGGAGAGCTCGGGGGGCACCACAAGCGCCAGGCAGAGGGGAGAGCTCGGGGGGCACCACAAGCGCCAGGCAGAGGGGAGAGCTCGGGGGGCACCACAAGCGCCAGGCAGAGGGGAGAGCTCGGGGGGCACCACAAGCGCCAGGCAGAGGGGAGAGCTCGGGGGGCACCAGAAGCGCCAGGCAGAGGGGAGAGCTCGGGGGGCACCAGAAGCGCCAGGCAGAGGGGAGAGCTCGGGGGCACCACAAGCGCCAGGCAAAAGGGAGAGCTCGGGGGGCACCACAAGCGCCAGGCAAAAGGGAGAGCTCGGGGGGCACCACAAGCGCCAGGCAGAGGGGAGAGCTCGGGGGGGCACCACAAGCACCAGGCAGAGGGGAGAGCTCGGGGGGCCCCACAAGCATCAGAGGGGAAGAGCTCAGGGGCCACCACAAGCGCCAGGTAGAGGGGAGAGCTCGGGGGCACCACAAGCGCCAGGCAGAGGGGAGAGCTCGGGGGGCACCATAAGCACCAGGCAGAGGGGAGAGCTCGGGGGGCACCACAAGCACCAGGCAGAGGGGAGAGCTCAGGAGGAACCACAAGTCCCTCCGGCCGGCAGTGAGGGGGTGACTGCTGAATTTTCAGTTGCTGGTAACTCGCACTCATCAGGCATCAACCACAATGGTGGACAGTTATCACTGCGAGCACAGCAGAGAGTGATAGATGGAGCCATCACTGCAGGGGTCATGGTCAGGGGCCATGGTCAGGGGCCATGGTCAGGGGCATGGCACCCGCGGGGCCCTACACACACATACACACGACGAGGAAGACACACCTTCTTATACAACCAGCCGCGCATCGCCACTGGGGCGTTCGGGTTCCTTTTTATGGAGTTTGATCTTTTCCCAAAGTTGTGCACCTTCCCGGAGGATCTGGAGGGCTGCGGAGGAGGAGATCAACATTGACAGCAACAAATGAAATACAATAGGCGTGGCTGAAGTAGAGGGGGGGGGGGCCGCAGCGGAGGAGGGGGAAGGCGCCGCAGTGGAGGAGGGGGAAGGCGCGGCAGCGGAGGAGGGGGAAGGCGCGGGCGGCGGTGGAGGGGGAAGGCGCGGGGCGGAGGCGGAAGGCGCGGGCGGCGGGCGGAGGCGGAAGGCGCGGGGCGGCGGCGGAGGCTGAAGGCGCGGGCGGCGGCGGAGGCGGAAGGCGCGGGGCGGCGGCGGAGGGGAAGGCGCGGGGCGGCGGCGGAGGCGGAAGGCGCGGGCGGCGGCGGAGGCGGAAGGCGCGGGGTGGCGGCGGAGGCGGAGGGGGAAGGCGCGGGGCGGCGGCGGAGGCGGAGGGGGAAGGCGCGGGGCGGCGGCGGAGGCGGAGGGGGAAGGCGCGGCAGAGGAGGGGAAGGCGCGGCAGAGGAGGGGGAAGGCGCGGCAGAGGAGGGGGAAGGCGCGGCAGAGGAGGGGGAAGGCGCGGCAGAGGAGGGGAAGGCGCGGCAGAGGAGGGGGAAGGCGCGGCAGAGGAGGGGGAAGGCGCGGGGCGGCGGAGGAGGCGGAAGGCGCGGGGCGGCGGAGGAGGGGGAAGGCGCGGGGCGGCAGAGGAGGGGGAAGGTGCGGCAGAGGAGGGGGAAGGCGCGGGCGGCGGAGGAGGGGGAAGGCGCGGGGCGGCGGAGGAGGGGGAAGGTCGGCAGAGGAGGGGGAAGGCACGGCGCAGAGATCACAAAGTCTGGCCAGAGGAGAGGGGCCAGTCTGGAGGACACTTACCCTGGACGGGGGGCTGGTGGGGTTGGCAGTGGGCACGGTGTTGGAGCTGTCGCTCGTCATGCTGACTGTTCTGTCCTTCGTCTCCGGAGATGTCATCCCTGCTGAAGGCCTAAAACACACAGCGCGGACAGAGGAGAACATTACCCCTCTGTGGGGGAGTGCTGTGATTGGGGGGGGCAGAAGAGGGTGCTCTGATGAGGGTCTCACAAAGGGGTCACCACAGTAGCTGTGATCTATAGCTGATGAGAGTGAGCAGGTCTGTAAAGGCCTCTCCCAGCTCCACATATACAGAGCAGCTGCAATCCTGCACTTAATATAGAGGGTGAATAGTCCCAGCTCTATGTCTGTGAGAGTCCTATGATGACCGTAGCAGGGGCCCCCGGGGTCAGCTCAGTACTCACTGGTCATTCACCACGAAGATGCAGTTGTCTTGGGACGGCTGCCCGCTCACCGGGTGCTTACACGTCACTTTCCTCTCATTGTGGCTGCAAGAGAAAACAAACAAGTCAGAGAGGCGGAGCCAAGACAAGAAAAGGGCATGAGAAGCGGAGCCAATGCACCAAGAGGGCATGAGAGGCGGAGCCAATGCAGGAAGAGGGCATGAGAGGCGGAGCCAATGCAGGAAGAGGGCATGAGAGGCGGAGCCAATGCAGGAAGAGGGCATGAGAGGCGGAGCCAATGCACGAAGAGGGCATGAGAGGCGGAGCCAATGCAGGAAGAGGGCATGAGAGGCGGAGCCAATGCAGGAAGAGGGCATGAGAGGCGGAGCCAATGCAGGAAGAGGGCATGAGAGGCGGAGCCAATGCAGCAAGAGGGCATAAGAGGTGGAGCCAATGCAGGAGGTAGATCAAGAGGCGGAGTCAAAGAGGAAGGTCAGCAGAAGAGGCGGAGTCAAAGCAGGAAGTACGCCGAGGCAAGGCAGGAAAAGGGCATATGAGGCGGAGCCAGGGCAGGAGGGGGTGCAAGAAGCAGAGCCAAGAAAGTAGGATGGGCACAGGACGCAGAGTCTAGGAAACAACAAACACCCCCACCGCACCGCCCACATCATCCTGTAAAGCAGGGATGGGGCCAGAAGCCTTCTTTGATTATCAAATCAGTATCTGAAGGACCCTCGCTGACCCTCAGGGGGTGGGGGCGACCCTCTCCCTTGTTTTTGCTGAATATTCAGGGGGTGCACTCTACTTGCCATCAGTAAATCTCGACAGCATAAATCTTATCTGACATTGTCACACAGCTGAGGACTTGTTACAATGCATCAGGGCAGCCCAGAGCCTGCACAGGAGCGCAGAGTGTCTGCACTGAGACACTGTAGCGCACCTCCAGCTCTGTGAACGAGACCAGGTGCAGACATTTATTCATATAGGTGATGCAAACCAGAATGATTCTATTTCTTGCCAGCGAGCTGTGTGCTGAGAGATGCCATGAGCGCCCCAGATGTCACACTCCCCTCACCAAGCCCCCAAACATCAGCGGGAGAGACCCCACCATGTATACAAGCTCTGCCGATCCATCCGATACAGAGCTGCAGCCTCTCCAATGGAGCACTGTGAGGACATAGCCTTTTTCAAGGTGTGTCGTGGGTTAATATTCTTAATTTGGCCAGATGCGTTGGTCATTGTTTCTTATCAGATTACTCGGAGCCTCCATTGTCTGAGTTTGTGTATATCTAACCAAATGTAGATTACCGCAGCCCCCTTCTGTCTACATCATTCTGAGGAAAATTATACAGTCAGATTAAACTGCCGACCAATAAGAAATCAGCCTTATCCCACCAATCCTGAATGAACACAATACCGTGAGGTGAAGGCTCGGGATACAAGAAGGACTTGCTTCAGTCACCAGTGGATATATGCTACAGGTAGTCAGCCTAGGAGCTTCAGTCCTGGCTAGATCATAACCTGGATTGTATTCTACAGGAGTTCAGCCTAGAATCCTAGGATTCGACTGGAAGATACTCAGGTTGGGACAATTCGGTCACCTGGCTACAGACTTTGCTGCTCTCGCTTAGATTCCTAAACTTGTCGCCATTCCTCTCTCAGTGGGTGCCCACCTAAAGCGGGGTGCAGCCGGATTTGAGTAATTGGCCCTGGAAGACCTGAGGCACGAATATTCTAAACCCTGGTGAGACAGCGGAGGGTGAGACTCTGTCGCCTGTTATATTGTGAGTTTTGCTTGGTTATATGTTATATCCCTGTGACTGTTGGGGATCCAATAAAGTCTTATTATTGTGTGGTTCCCTCACCCTGTGGGGTCTGAGTAGTGTTTTGCGGGGAGAGCCCCTACTGCCCCCCGTGTCTCCACAGAGGAGAGCCCCTACTGCCCCCCGTGTCTCCACAGAGGAGAGCACCCACTGCCCCCCGTGTCTCCACAGAGGAGAGCCCCCACTGACCCCCGTGTCTCCACAGAGGAGAGCCCCCACTGACCCCCGTGTCTCCACAGAGGAGAGCACCCACTGACCTCCGTGTCTCCACAGAGGAGAGCACCCACTGACCCCCGTGTCTCCACAGAGGAGAGCACCCACTGCCCCCCGTGTCTCCACAGAGGAGAGCCCCCACTGACCCCCGTGTCTCCACAGAGGAGAGCACCCACTGACCCCCGTGTCTCCACAGAGGAGAGCACCCACTGACCCCCGTGTCTCCACAGAGGAGAGAGCACCCACTGACCCCCGTGTCTTCACAGAGGAGAGCCCCCACTGACCCCCGTGTCTCCACAGAGGAGAGCACCCACTGCCCCCCGTGTCTCCACAGAGGAGAGCCCCCACTGACCCCCGTGTCTCCACAGAGGAGAGCACCCACTGACCCCCGTGTCTCCACAGAGGAGAGCCCCCACTGACCCCCGTGTCTCCACAGAGGAGAGCCCCCACTGACCCCCGTGTCTCCACAGAGGAGAGCACCCACTGACCCCCGTGTCTCCACAGAGGAGAGAGCACCCACTGACCCCCGTGTCTTCACAGAGGAGAGCCCCCACTGACCCCCGTGTCTCCACAGAGGAGATCACCCACTGACCCCCGTGTCTCCACAGAGGAGAGCACCCACTGACCCCCGTGTCTCCACAGAGGAGAGCCCCCACTGACCCCCGTGTCTCCACAGAGGAGAGCACCCACTGACCCCCGTGTCTCCACAGAGGAGAGCCCCACTGACCCCCGTGTCTCCACAGAGGAGAGCACCCACTGACCCCCGTGTCTCCACAGAGGAGAGCACCCACTGACCCCCGTGTCTCCACAGAGGAGAGCACCCACTGACCCCCGTGTCTCCACAGAGGAGAGCACCCACTGACCCCCGTGTCTCCACAGAGAGCCCCCACTGACCCCCGTGTCTCCACAGAGGAGAGCACCCACTGACCCCCGTGTCTCCACAGAGGAGAGCCCCCACTGACCCCCCGTGTCTCCACAGAGCACCCACTGACCCCTGTGTCTCCACAGAGCACCCACTGACCCCTGTGTCTCCACAGAGGAGAGCCCCCACTGACCCCCGTGTCTCCACAGAGGAGAGCCCCCGCTGACCCCCGTGTCTCCACAGAGGAGAGCCCCCACTGACCCCCGTGTCTCCACAGAGGAGAGCCCCCACTGCCCCCCGTGTCTCCACAGAGGAGAGCCCCCACTGACCCCCGTGTCTCCACAGAGGAGAGCACCCACTGACCCCCGTGTCTCCACAGAGGAGAGCCCCCACTGACCCCCGTGTCTCCACAGAGGAGAGCACCCACTGACCCCAGTGTCTCCACAGAGGAGAGCCCCCACTGACCCCCGTGTCTCCACAGAGGAGAGCCCCCACTGACCCCCGTGTCTCCACATATATGTAGCGCAATAGTCTCCTCCAGAGCAGCACGCCGCGGTCCGTTCTATGTAACTCTGCGGTCTCTCTGGAGCAGCAGCACGCCGCGGTCCGTTCTATGTAGCTCTGCGGTCTCTCTGGAAAAGCACGCCGCGGTCCGTTCTATGTAGCGCCGCGGTGTCTCCGGGGCAGCACGCCGTGGTCCGTTCTATGTAGCGCAGCGGTGTCTCCGGTGCAGCACGCCGCGGTCCGTTCTATGTAGCAGCACGCCGCAGTCCGTTCTATGTAGCAGCACTCCGCGGTCCGTTCTATGTAGCTCTGTGGTCTCTCCGGGGCAGCACGCCGCGGTCCGTTCTATGTAGCAGCACGCCGCGGTCCGTTCTATGTAGCAGCACGCCGCGGTCCGTTCTATGTAGCTCCGCGGTGTCTCTGGAGCAGCACGCCGCGGTCCGTTCTATGTAGCACCACGCCGCGGTCCGTTCTATGTAGCACCACGCCGCGGTCCGGTCTATGTAGCAGCACGCCGCGGTCCGTTCTATGTAGCTCTGTGGTCTCTCCGGGGCAGCACGCCGCGGTCCGGTCTATGTAGCTCTGTGGTCTCTCCGGAGCACCACGCCGTGGTCCGGTCTATGTAGCAGCACGCCGCGGTCCGTTCTATGTAGCTCCGCAGTGTCTCCGGGGCAGCACGCCGCGGTCCGTTCTATGGAGCTCCGCGTCTCTCCGGTGCAGCACGCCGCGGTCCGTTCTATGGAGCTCCGCGGTCTCTCCGGTGCAGCACGCCGCGGTCCGTTCTATGTAGCAGCACGCCGCGGTCCGTTCTATGTAGCAGCACTCCGCGGTCCGTTCTATGTAGCTCTGTGGTCTCTCCGGGGCAGCACGCTGCGGTCCGTTCTATGTAGCAGCACGCCGCGGTCCGTTCTATGTAGCTCCGCGGTGTCTCTGGAGCAGCACGCCGCGGTCCGGTCTATGTAGCAGCACGCCGCGGTCCGGTCTATGTAGCAGCACGCCGCGGTCCGGTCTATGTAGCAGCACGCCGCGGTCCGGTCTATGTAGCAGCACGCCGCGGTCCGTTCTATGTAGCTCTGTGGTCTCTCCGGAGCACCACGCCGCGGTCCGTTCTATGTAGCAGCACGCCGCGGTCCGTTCTATGGAGCTCTGCGGTCTCTCTGGTGCAGCACGCCGCGGTCCGTTCTATGTAGCAGCACGCCGCGGTCCGTTCTATGTAGCTCTGCGGTCTCTCCGGAGCACCACGCTGCGGTCCGTTCTATGTAGCAGCACGCCGCGGTCCGTTCTATGTAGCAGCACGCCGTGGTCCGTTCTATGTAGCAGCACGCCGCGGTCCGTTCTATGTAGCAGCACGCCGCGGTCCGTTCTATGTAGCACCACGCCGCGGTCCGTTCTATGTAGCAGCACGCCGCGGTCCGTTCTATGTAGCTCTGTGGTCTCTCCGGAGCAGCACACCGTGGTCCGTTCTATGTAGCAGCACTCTGCGGTCCGTTCTATGTAGCTCCGCGGTCTCTCTGGAGCAGCACGCCGCGGTCCGTTTTATGTAGCTCTGTGGTCTCTCCGGAGCAGCACACCGCGGTCCGTTCTATGTAGCAGCATGCCGCGGTCCGTTCTATGTAGCTCTGCGGTCTCTCCGGAGCAGCACGCCGCGGTCCGTTTTATGTAGCAGCACTCCGCGGTCCGTTCTATGTAGCTCTGCGGTCTCTCCGGAGCACCACGCCGTGGTCCGTTCTAAGTAGCTCTGTGGTCTCTCCGGAGCAGCACGCCGCGGTCCGTTCTATGTAGCAGCACGCCGCGGTCCGTTCTATGTAGCAGCACGCCGCGGTCCGTTCTATGTAGCTCCGCGGTCTCTCCGGAGCAGCACGCCGCGGTCCGTTCTATGTAGCTCCGCGGTCTCTCCGGAGCAGCACGCCGCGGTCCGTTCTATGTAGCAGCACGCAGCGGTCCGTTCTATGTAGCTCTGTGGTCTCTCCGGAGCAGCACGCCGCGGTCCGTTCTATGTAGCAGCACGCCGCGGTCCGTTCTATGTAACTCTGCGGTCTCTCCGGAGCAGCACGCCGCGGTCCGTTCTATGTAGCAGCACGCTGCGGTCCGTTCTATGTAACTCTGCGGTCTCTCCGGAGCAGCACGCCGCGGTCCGTTCTATGTAGCAGCACTCTGCGGTCCGTTCTATGTAACTCTGCGGTCTCTCTGGAGCAGCAGCACGCCGCGGTCCGTTCTATGTAGCGTTGTGGTCTCTCTGGAGCAGCACGCTGCGGTCCGTTCTATGTAGCAGCACGCCGCGGTCCGTTCTATGTAGCTCTGTGGTCTCTCCGGAGCACCACGCCGCGGTCCGTTCTATGTAGCTCTGTGGTCTCTCCGGAGCAGCACGCCGCGGTCCGTTCTATGTAGCAGCACGCCGCGGTCCGTTCTATGTAGCTCCGCGGTCTCTCCGGAGCAGCACGCCGCGGTCCGTTCCATGTAGCAGCACGCCGCGGTCCGTTCTATGTAGCAGCACGCCGCGGTCCGTTCTATGTAGCAGCACGCCGCGGATCGTTCTATGTAGCAGCACTCTGCGGTCCGTTCTATGTAGCTCTGTGGTCTCTCCGGAGCAGCACACCGCGGTCCGTTCTATGTAGCAGCACTCTGCGGTCCGTTCTATGTAGCTCCGCGGTCTCTCTGGAGCAGCATGCCGCGGTCCGTTTTATGTAATGTAGCTCTGTGGTCTCTCCGGAGCAGCACACCGCGGTCCGTTTTATGTAGCAGCACTCCGCGGTCCGTTCTATGTAGCTCTGCGGTCTCTCCGGAGCACCACGCCGTGGTCCGTTCTAAGTAGCTCTGTGGTCTCTCTGGAGCAGCACGCCGCGGTCCGTTCTATGGAGCTCTGCGGTCTCTCCGGAGCAGCACGCCGCGGTCCGTTCTATGTAGCAGCACGCCGCGGTCCGTTCTATGTGGCAGCACGCCGCGGTCCGTTGTATGTAGCAGCACGCCGCGGTCCGTTCTATGTAGCTCCGCGGTCTCTCCGGAGCAGCACGCCGCGGTCCGTTCTATGTAGCAGCACGCCGCGGTCCGTCCTATGTAACTCTGCGGTCTCTCCGGAGCAGCACGCCGCGGTCCGTTCTATGTAGCAGCACGCCGCGGTCCATTCTATGTAGCTCCGCGGTGTCTCTGGAGCAGCACTCTGCGGTCCGTTCTATGTAACTCTGCGGTCTCTCTGGAGCAGCAGCACGCCGCGGTCCGTTCTATGTAGCTCTGTGGTCTCTCCGGAGCACCACGCCGCGGTCCGTTCTATGTAGCAGCACGCCGCGGTCCGTTCTATGTAGCAGCACGCCGCGGTCCGTTCTATGTAGCTCCGCGGTCTCTCCGGAGCAGCACGCCGCGGTCCGTTCTATGTAGCTCCGCGGTCTCTCCGGAGCAGCACGCCGCGGTCCGTTCTATGTAGCAGCACGCCGCGGTCCGTTCTATGTAGCTCTGTGGTCTCTCCGGAGCAGCACGCCGCGGTCCGTTCTATGTAGCAGCACGCCGCGGTCCGTTCTATGTAACTCTGCGGTCTCTCCGGAGCAGCACGCCGCGGTCCGTTCTATGTAGCAGCACGCCGCGGTCCGTTCTATGTAACTCTGCGGTCTCTCCGGAGCAGCACGCCGCGGTCCGTTCTATGTAGCAGCACGCCGCGGTCCGTTCTATGTAACTCTGCGGTCTCTCCGGAGCAGCACGCCGCGGTCCGTTCTATGTAGCAGCACGCCGCGGTCCGTTCTATGTAGCTCTGTGGTCTCTCCGGAGCACCACGCCGCGGTCCGTTCTATGTAGCTCTGTGGTCTCTCCGGAGCAGCACGCCGCAGTCCGTTCTATGTAGCTCCGCGGTCTCTCCGGAGCAGCACGCCGCGGTCCGTTCTATGTAGCAGCACGCCGCGGTCCGTTCCATGTAGCTCTGCGGTGTCTCTGGAGCAGCACTCTGCGGTCCGTTCTATGTAACTCTGCGGTCTCTCTGGAGCAGCAGCACACCGCGGTCCGTTCTATGTAGCGTTGTGGTCTCTCTGGAGCAGCATGCTGCGGTCCGTTCTATGTAGCAGCACGCCGCGGTCCGTTCTATGTAGCTCTGCGGTCTCTCTGGAGCAGCACGCTGCGGTCCGTTCTATGTAGCGCCGCGGTGTCTCCGGGGCAGCACGCCGCGGTCCGTTCTATGTAGCAGCACGCCGCGGTCCGTTCTATGTAGCGCCGCGGTGTCTCCGGGGCAGCACGCCGCGGTCCGTTCTATGTAGCGCCGCGGTGTCTCCGGGGCAGCACGCCGCGGTCCGTTCTATGTAGCAGCACGCCGCGGTCCGTTCTATGTAGCTCCGCGGTGTCTCTGGAGCAGCACTCTGCGGTCCGTTCTATGTAACTCTGCGGTCTCTCTGGAGCAGCAGCACGCCGCGGTCCGTTCTATGTAGCGTTGTGGTCTCTCTGGAGCAGCACGCTGCGGTCCGTTCTATGTAGCAGCACGCCGCGGTCCGTTCTATGTAGCTCTGTGGTCTCTCCGGAGCACCACGCCGCGGTCCGTTCTATGTAGCTCTGTGGTCTCTCCGGAGCAGCACGCCGCAGTCCGTTCTATGTAGCTCCGCGGTCTCTCCGGAGCAGCACGCCGCGGTCCGTTCTATGTAGCAGCACGCCGCGGTCCGTTCCATGTAGCTCTGCGGTGTCTCTGGAGCAGCACTCTGCGGTCCGTTCTATGTAACTCTGCGGTCTCTCTGGAGCAGCAGCACACCGCGGTCCGTTCTATGTAGCGTTGTGGTCTCTCTGGAGCAGCATGCTGCGGTCCGTTCTATGTAGCAGCACGCCGCGGTCCGTTCTATGTAGCTCTGCGGTCTCTCTGGAGCAGCACGCTGCGGTCCGTTCTATGTAGCGCCGCGGTGTCTCCGGGGCAGCACGCCGCGGTCCGTTCTATGTAGCAGCACGCCGCGGTCCGTTCTATGTAGCGCCGCGGTGTCTCCGGGGCAGCACGCCGCGGTCCGTTCTATGTAGCGCCGCGGTGTCTCCGGGGCAGCACGCCGCGGTCCGTTCTATGTAGCAGCACGCCGCGGTCCGTTCTATGTAGCTCCGCGGTGTCTCCGGGGCAGCACGCCGCGGTCCGTTCTATGGAGCAGCACGCCGCGGTCCGTTCTATGGAGCAGCACGCCGCGGTGTCTCCGGGGCAGCACGCCGCGGTCCGTTCTGTATGTAGGTCAGCACTGCACACACACACAGCAGGCGTCACACACGTCTCTCCGGCCTCAGGCTCTACTGGAGCCTCATTCATATTTGACAAAACAAAATACTAAATTAAAGCAATAGTGAATATATATGATGAGCGAAGGCACCGAGGAGAACCCAGAACGGGGGCCCCGGGCACATCCGCCAGCATCTGATGATGGGGGCCACAGACCACCCCGAAGCCTCAGGTAAAGGATTTCTGCTGTCCACCTCTAGTGCCGTCACGTGGTATATTGATGTCTCCCTGCCTGCGGTGGTCGGGGCCCCGGCACTGTTGGTGGGGGCCCCTCCATGTCCCTGATCACAGGTAGGCCGCACAGTCCCAGAGACTCTGCTCTCTGGACTGCAGATAGTTAACAGTGCGACGTGCAGCCTTGTAAGAAAAACAGCAGCTGCCGAGGAGCGATGAGTGGGCGCCTCCTGAGGAGACGAGCGGCATCTGCGCCTCAATACCGGGCAACGCTGAATAATTAACACCTCAGGAACTCGCACCCCGACGTGTGCAGCAACAACGCCCCGCATGTGAGGGTGAGGGCCACCGGGGGGCAAAGTACCCACCACCTCACCACATCACGAGCCACCAGGGGGCAACGTACCAACCTCCACATCACATGAGCCACCAGGGGGCAACGTACCAACCTCCACATCACATGAGCCACCGGGGGGCAACGTACCAACCTCCACATCACATGAGCCACCGGGGGCAACGTACCAACCACCATATCACAGGGGGGACCACATACACCTTCACCTCATCACAGGGGCCACCAGGGGGAAACATAACCCCATATCTCATCAGAGGTGACGTACCCCCCACACCACCTCTATCACAGGGGCCACCAGGGGGCGACGTACCCCCCACTGTATACACACCTCTATCACAGGGGCCACCAGGGGGCGATGTACCCCGCACTGTATACACCACCTCTATCACAGGGGTCACCAGGGGGCGACGTACCCCGCACTGTATACACACCTCTATCACAGGGGTCACCAGGGGGCGACGTACCCCGCACTGTATACACCACCTCTATCACAGGGGCCACCAGGGGGCGATGTACCCTGCACTGTATACACCACCTCTATCACAGGGGCCACCAGGGGGCGATGTACCCCGCACTGTATACACCACCTATATCACAGGGGTCACCAGGGGGCGACGTACCCCCACTGTATACACACCTCTATCACAGGGGTCACCAGGGGGCGACGTACCCCGCACTGTATACACCACCTCTATCACAGGGGTCACCAGGGGGCGATGTACCCCCCACTGTATACACCACCTCTATCACAGGGGTCACCAGGGGGCGATGTACCCGCACTGTATACACACCTCTATCACAGGGGCCACCAGGGGGCGACGTACCCTGCACTGTATACACACCTCTATCACAGGGGTCACCAGGGGGCGACGTACCCCGCACTGTATACACCACCTCTATCACAGGGGTCACCAGGGGGCGATGTACCCCGCACTGTATACACCACCTCTATCACAGGGGCCACCAGGGGGCGACGTGCCCTGCACTGTATACACACCTCTATCACAGGGGTCACCAGGGGGCGACGTACCCCGCACTGTATACACCACCTATATCACAGGGGTCACCAGGGGGCGACATACCCCGCACTGTATACACCACCTCTATCACAGGGGTCACCAGGGGGCGATATACCCTGCACTGTATACACCACCTCTATCACAGGGGCCACCAGGGGGCGATATACCCTGCACTGTATACACCACCTCTATCACAGGGGCCACCAGGGGGCGATATACCCTGCACTGTATACACCACCTCTATCACAGGGGTCACCAGGGGGCGATGTACCCCGCACTGTATACACCACCTATATCACAGGGGTCACCAGGGGGCGACATACCCCGCACTGTATACACCACCTCTATCACAGGGGTCACCAGGGGGCGACGTACCCCCCACACTGTATACACCACCTCTATCACAGGGGTCACCAGGGGCGATATACCCTGCACTGTATAACCACCTCTATCACAGGGGCCACCAGGGGGCGACGTACCCCGCACTGTATACACCACCTCTATCACAGGGGTCACCAGGGGGCGATATACCCCACACTGTATACACACCTCTATCACAGGGGCCACCAGGGGGCGACGTACCCCACACTGTATACACACCTCTATCACAGGGGCCACCAGGGGGCGATGTACCCGCACACTGTATACACCACCTCTATCACAGGGGTCACCAGGGGCGACGTACCCTGCACTGTATATACCACCTCTATCACAGGGGCCACCAGGGGGCAATATACCCTGCACTGTATACACAGCCCCAATCACGGGCCACCAGGGGGCGACGTACCCCCCACACTATATACACCACCTCTATCACAGGGGCGATGTACCCCGCACTGTATACACACCTCTATCACAGGGGCCACCAGGGGGCGACGTACCCCGCACTGTATACACCACCTCTATCACAGGGGCCACCAGGGGGCGATGTACCCCGCACTGTATACCCACCTCTATCACAGGGGCCACCAGGGGGCGATGTACCCCGCACTGTATACACACCTCTATCACAGGGGCCACCAGGGGGCGATCTGCCCCCCACTATATACATCACCTCATCACAGTGGCCACCAGTGTCCAACCATTAACCCCCTGTGCCCCCGGGTCCAACCATTAACCCCCCGTGCCCCCGGGTCCAACCATTAACCCCCCGTGCCCCTGGGTCCAGCCATTAACCCTTCCATTAACAGATACATTGCTGTGTCTCACCATCGACGAGTAAACTCAATATTCCCAGTGATCCAGGAGGGATCCGGGCTGCTGAGTGCAGGTAACGTCTTCCTCCCCCCCTTATAGTGGCCCCCGATGTCCACACACAGCCGGCAAGACCCCCTGACTGCCCCCATCACAGTCACACAGGAGCTCAATCACTCACCGGAGGCGACAGCACGAGCGGCGGTGGCAGCTGCTCCACTGACTGACAGCAGTGAGGGAAGATCTGCGAGCATGCTCAGTGCAGCACGCTCACATGTGACCAGAAAGCCATGGCTCCACACCCCCAAAGCGGCTCTGCACCCCCCCAGAGGGAAACATGGCTCCACACACCCCCCAGAGCGGCTCCGCAACCCCCCAGAGGGGAACATGGCTCCACACACCCCCCAGAGCAAAGAGTGGCTCCATACCCCTCCCCAGAGCGGCTCCACACCCCCCCAGAGGAGAACGTGGCTCCACACCCCCCCTCCCCCCCAGAGCGGCTCTGCACCCCCCCCCAGAGGGGAGTGTGGCTCCAAACCCCCCCCAGAGCAAAACACGGCTCCACACACCCCCAGAGCGGCACGTGGCTCCACCCCCCCCCCCCCCCAGAGTGGCTCCACACACCCCCAGAGCAGCACGTGGCTCCACCCCCCTCCCAAGAGCTGTATTCCAGTCAGGTGACGCCTCAGTCCAGGCTCCGCGCACCACGTTACATGTGGACCCTTCTGGATGGCCGAGTCCACAGGGGCAGTCACCGGCCCTCCACATTGTTGCATTAAAGGCGGATCACTGAAGGGCCCATACCCAGGGGGCCCCAGCCTGGACCTACACCGGGATGTGAAGGGCCCATACCCCGGGGGCCCCAGCCTGGACCTACACCGGGATGTGAAGGGCCCATACCCCGGGGGCCCCAGCCTGGACCTACACCGGGATGTGAAGGGCCCATACCCCGGGGGCCCCAGCCTGGACCTACACCGGGATGTGAAGGGCCCATACCCCGGGGGCCCCAGCCTGGACCTACACCGGGATGTGAAGGGCCCATACCCCGGGGGCCCCAGCCTGGACCTACACCGGGATGTGAAGGGCCCATACCCCGGGGCCCCAGCCTGGACCTACACCGGGATGTGAAGGGCCCCAGCCTGGACCTACACCGGGATGTGAAGGGCCCCAGCCTGGACCTACACCGGGATGTGAAGGGCCCATACCCAGGGGGGCCCCAGCCTGGACCTACACGGGAATGTGAAGGGCCCATACCCAGGGGGCCCCAGCCTGGACCTACACGGGAATGTGAAGGGCCCATACCCAGGGGGCCCCAGCCTGGACCTACACCGGGATGTGAAGGGCCCATACCCAGGGGGCCCCAGCCTGGACCTACACCGGGATGTGAAGGGCCCATACTCAGGGGGCCCCAGCGTGGACCTACACCGGGATGTGAAGGGCCCGTACCCAGGGGGCCCCAGCGTGGACCTACACCGGGATGTGAAGGGCCCGTACCCAGGGGGCCCCAGCCTGGACCTACACCGGGATGTGAAGGGCCCATACCCCGGGGGCCCAGCCTGGATCTACACTGGGATGTGAAGGGCCCATACCCAGGGGGCCCCAGCCTGGACCTACACCGGGATGTGAAGGGCCCATACCCAGGGGGCCCCAGCCTGGACCTACACCGGGATGTGAAGGGCCCATACCCAGGGGGGCCCCAGCCTGGACCTACACCGGGATGTGAAGGGCCCATACCCAGGGGGGCCCCAGCCTGGACCTACACCGGGATGTGAAGGGCCCATACCCAGGGGGCCCCAGCCTGGACCTACACCGGGATGTGAAGGGCCCATACCCAGGGGGCCCCAGCCTAGACCTACACGGGAATGAGAAGAGCCCATACTCAGGGGGCCCCAGCGTGGACCTACACCGGGATGTGAAGGGCCCATACCCAGGGGGCCCCAGCCTAGACCTACACGGGAATGAGAAGAGCCCATACTCAGGGGGCCCCAGCCTGGACCTACACCGGGATGTGAAGGGCCCATACCCAGGGGGCCCCAGCCTGGATCTACACCGGGATGTGAAGGGCCCATACCCAGGGGGCCCCAGCGTGGACCTACACCGGAATGTGAAGGGCCCATACCCAGGGGGCCCCAGCGTGGACCTACACCGGGATGTGAAGGGCCCATACCCAGGAGGCCCCAGCGTGGACCTACACCGGGATGTGAAGGGCCCATACCCAGGGGGCCCCAGCCTGGACCTACACCGGGATGTGAAGGGCCCATACTCAGGGGGCCCCAGCGTGGACCTACACCGGGATGTGAAGGGCCCATACCCAGGGGGCCCCAGCCTGGACCTACACCGGGATGTGAAGGGCCCATACCCAGGGGGGCCCCAGCCTGGACCTACACGGGAATGTGAAGGGCCCATACCCAGGGGGCCCCAGCCTGGACCTACACGGGAATGTGAAGAGCCCATACCCAGGGGGCCCCAGCCTGGACCTACACCGGGATGTGAAGGGCCCATACCCAGGGGGCCCTTCCTTGATGTATCGGCCGCTCTCATTACACGATTTACTGGAGTAATTATCCGCGGCTACAGGAGAATAATAACGGTGATCGCCATAAACAAGTCATGTGACCGCACTATAAATACCGCACACTGGAGGACGCGGCTCAGCCGGCGCTCGGGGACGTGTCACCGGTTACCATGGCGCCATCGTGGGAAAGAAACAATCAGGAGCGTGGGGGAAGAAGATCATCAGCACAGATTTAAAGAGACAGGATCACATCCGGAGGAACAGACACGAAATGACCCTGGAGGACCAGGACACAGGAGCAGGAGAACAAGAGGGAGGACATTACTACAAGAAGGGGATCAGGATGGGACATTACTACAAGAAGGGGATCAGGATGGGACATTACTACAAGAAGGAGATCAGGATGGGACATTACTACAAGAAGGGGATCAGGATGGGACATTACTACAAGAAGGAGATCAGGATGGGACATTACTACAAGAAGGGGATCAGGATGGGACATTACTACAAGAAGGGGATCAGGATGGGACATTACTACAAGAAGGAGATCAGGATGGGACATTACTACAAGAAGAGATCAGGATGGGACATTACTACAAGAAGGAGATCAGGATGGGACATTACTACAAGAAGAGGATCAGGATGGGGACATTACTACAAGAAGGGGATCAGGATGGGGACATTACTACAAGAAGGAGATCAGGATGGGACATTACTACAAGAAGGGGATCAGGATGGGACATTACTACAAGAAGAGGATCAGGATGGGACATTACTACAAGAAGGAGATCAGGATGGGACATTACTACAAGAAGAGGATCAGGATGGGACATTACTACAAGAAGAGGATCAGGATGGGACATTACTACAAGAAGGAGATCAGGATGGGACATTACTACAAGAAGGAGATCAGGATGGGACATTACTACAAGAAGGGATCAGGATGGGACATTACTACAAGAAGGAGATCAGGATGGGACATTACTACAAGAAGGAGATCAGGATGGGACATTACTACAAGAAGGAGATCAGGATGGGACATTACTACAAGAAGGAGATCAGGATGGGACATTACTACAAGAAGGAGATCAGGATGGGACATTACTACAAGAAGGAGATCAGGATGGGACATTACTACAAGAAGGGATCAGGATGGGACATTACTACAAGAAGGGGATCAGGATGGGACATTACTACAAGAAGAGGATCAGGATGGGACATTACTACAAGAAGAGGATCAGGATGGGACATTACTACAAGAAGGAGATCAGGATGGGACATTACTACAAGAAGGAGATCAGGATGGGACATTACTACAAGAAGGAGATCAGGATGGGACATTACTACAAGAAGGGGATCAGGATGGGACATTACTACAAGAAGGAATCAGGATGGGACATTACTACAAGAAGGGGATCAGGATGGGGACATTACTACAAGAAGGGATCAGGATGGGACATTACTACAAGAAGAGGATCAGGATGGGACATTACTACAAGAAGAGGATCAGGATGGGACATTACTACAAGAAGGGGTCAGGATGGGACATTACTACAAGAAGGGGTCAGGATGGGACATTACTACAAGAAGGAGATCAGGATGGGACATTACTACAAGAAGAGGATCAGGATGGGACATTACTACAAGAAGGGATCAGGATGGGACATTACTACAAGAAGGGGATCAGGATGGGACATTACTACAAGAAGGAGATCAGGATGGGACATTACTACAAGAAGGATCAGGATGGGACATTACTACAAGAAGGGGATCAGGATGGGACATTACTACAAGAAGGGATCAGGATGGGACATTACTACAAGAAGAGGATCAGGATGGGACATTACTACAAGAAGGGATCAGGATGGGACATTACTACAAGAAGGGGATCAGGATGGGACATTACTACAAGAAGGGGATCAGGATGGGACATTACTACAAGAAGGGATCAGGATGGGACATTACTACAAGAAGAGGATCAGATGGGAATTACTACAAGAAGGAGGATCAGGATGGGACATTACTACAAGAAGGGGATCAGGATGGGACATTACTACAAGAAGAGGATCAGGATGGGATTACTCAAGAGGGATCAGATGACTACAAGAAGAGGATCAGGATGGGACATTACTACAAGAAGGGATCAGGATGGGACATTACTACAAGAAGGGATCAGGATGGGACATTACTACAAGAAGGGACAGGATGGGACATTACTACAAGAAGAGGATCAGGATGGGACATTACTACAAGAGGGATCAGGATGGGAACATTACTACAAGAAGGGGATCAGGATGGGACATTACTACAAGAAGAGGATCAGGATGGGACATTACTACAAGAAGGGATCAGGATGGGACATTACTACAAGAAGGGGATCAGGATGAGACATTACTACAAGAAGGGGATCAGGATGGGGACATTACTACAAGAAGAGGATCAGGATGGGACATTCTACAAGAAGGCGGATGGATTACTACAAGAAGGGGATCAGGATTGGACATTACTACAAGAAGGGATCAGGATGGGACATTACTACAAGAAGAGGATCAGGATGGGACATTACTACAAGAAGGGGATCAGGATGGGACATTACTACAAGAAGGGATCAGGATGAGGACATTACTACAAGAAGGGGACCAGAATAGGAGGACATTACTACAAGAAGGGGATCAGGATGGACATTACTACAAGAAGAGGATCAGGATGGGACATTACTACAAGAAGGGGATCAGGATGGGACATTACTACAAGAAGGGGATCAGGATGGGGACATTACTACAAGAAGGGGATCAGGATGGGACATTACTACAAGAAGGGATCAGGATGGGACATTACTACAAGAAGGGGATCAGGATGGGACATTACTACAAGAAGGGGATCAGGATGGGACATTACTACAAGAAGGGGACAGGATGGGACATTACTACAAGAAGGGGATCAGGATGGGACATTACTACAAGAAGGGATCAGGATGGGACATTACTACAAGAAGGGGATCAGGATGGGACATTACTACAAGAAGAGATCAGGATGGGACATTACTACAAGAAGAGGATCAGGATGGGACATTACTACAAGAAGGATGATCAGGATGGGGACATTACTACAAGAAGGGGATCAGGATGGGACATTACTACAAGAAGGATCAGGATGGGGACATTACTACAAGAAGGGGATCAGGATGGGACATTACTACAAGAAGGGGATCAGGATGGGACATTACTACAAGAAGGGATCAGGATGGGACATTACTACAAGAAGGGGATCAGGATGGGGACATTACTACAAGAAGGGATCAGGATGGGACATTACTACAAGAAGGAGATCAGGATGGGACATTACTACAAGAAGGGATCAGGATGGGACATTACTACAAGAAGAGGACCAGGATGGGGACATTACTACAAGAAGGAGATCAGGATGGGGACATTACTACAAGAAGGGGATCAGGATGGGACATTACTACAAGAAGGATCAGGATGGGACATTACTACAAGAAGGGATCAGAGGGACATTACTACAAGAAGGGATCAGGATGGGACATTACTACAAGAAGGGGATCAGGATGGGACATTACTACAAGAAGGGGATCGGGAGGGGACATTACTACAAGAAGGGATCAGGATGGACATTACTACAAGAAGGGGATCAGGATGGGACATTACTACAAGAAGGGATCAGGATGAGGACATTACTACAAGAAGGGATCAGGATGGGACATTACTACAAGAAGGGGATCAGGATGGAGACATATACTACAAGAAGGGATCAGGATGGGACATTACTACAAGAAGGGATCAGGATTACTACAAGAAGAGGATCAGGATGGGACATTACTACAAGAAGAAGAGGATCAGGATTACTACAAAAGAAGGATCAGGATGGGACATTACTACAAGAAGGGGATCAGGATGGGACATTACTACAAAGAAGAGGATCCAGGATTTACTACAAGAAGAGGATCAGGATGGGACATTACTACAAGAAGAGGAGATCAGAGGGATCGGGGACATTACTACAAGAAGCGGATCAGGATGGGACATTACTACAAAGAAGGAGATCAGGATGGGACATTACTACAAGAAGGGATCAGGATGGGACATTACTACAAGAAGGGATCAGGATGGGACATTACTACAAGAAGGAGATCAGGATGGGACATTACTACAAGAAGGAGATCAGGATGGGACATTACTACAAGAAGGGGATCAGGATGGGACATTACTACAAGAAGGGGATCAGGATGGGACATTACTACAAGAAGAGATCAGGTGATGGGACATTACTACAAGAAGGGATCAGGATGGGACATTACTACAAGAAGGGGATCAGGATGGGACATTACTACAAGAAGAGGATCAGGATGGGACATTACATACAAAAAGAGGATCAGGATGGGACATTACTACAAGAAGAGGACCGGGGGATTACAACAAGATTAGATGGGGATGGGGATGATATCTGGGGTCGGTACTATTTTGCACCATGTGCTGATATTTCTGATGATACCGTCCAAAGGTTTGGGGTTAAAATGTCTTTATTTTTTAAAGAAAATCACATTTTCCAATGAAGCCAACATTAAATGACTCAGAAATACCCTCTATAATATACACTATATAATACCCTCTATAATATACACTATATAATACCCTCTATACTATACACTATATAATACCCTCTATAATATACACTATATAATACCCTCTATAATATACACTATATAATACCCTCTATAATATACACTATATAATACCCTCTATAATATACACTATATAATACCCTCTATAATATACACTATATAATACCCTCTATAATATACACTATATAATACCCTCTATAATATACACTGTATAACACCCTCTATAATATACACTGTATAATACCCTCTATAATATACACTATATAATACCCTCTATAATATACACTATATAATACCCTCTATAATATACACTATATAATACACTCTATAATATACACTATATAATACCCTCTATAATATACACTATATAATACCCTCTATAATATACACTATATAACACCCTCTATAATATACACTATATAATACCCTCTATAATAGACACTATATAATACCCTCTATAATAGACACTATATAATACCCTCTATAATATACACTATATAATACCCTCTATAATATACACTATATAATACCCTCTATAATATACACTATATAATACCCTCTATAATAGACACTATATAATACCCTCTATAATATACACTATATAATACCCTCTATAATATACACTATATAATACTCTCTATACATTGTTAATGTGGTAAATGACTATTCTAGCTGCAAACGTCTGGTTTGTAATGCAATATCTACATGAATAGAGGCCCATTTCCAACAACCACCACTCCAGTGTTTGATGGTACATTGTGTTTGCTGTGTAAGAGGCTAATGGATGTGTAGAAACCCTAGAAAACCCTTGTACAGGTATGTTAGCACAGCTGAGAACGGTTCGGCTGATTAGAGAAGCTATAAACTGACCGTCCTTTGAGCTAGTTGAGAATCTGGTCATTACTGTACAATTGTTTGTTGTAGGAAACTCTCAAAATGGCCAGAAAAAGAGAACTTTCATGTGAAACTCGACAGTCTATTCTTGTTCTTAAAAATTAAGGTTATTCCATGTGAGAGATTGCCAGAAATTAAAGCTTTCCTACAACGGTGTGTCCTACTCCCTCCAGAGGAGAGAACAAACAGGCTCTAACCAGAGTAGAAAGAGAAGTGGGAGCCCCGCAGCACAACTGAGCAACAAGACAAGGACATTAGAGTCTCCAGTGTGAGAAATGGACGCCTCACAGCTCCTCATCCGGCAGCTTCATTATATAGGACCCAACAAAGATCTGCAATGCTGGAAGTGCTGCCGAGGAGCGTTCTGTGCCGAGAGCCAAGTGTGAAGGAGAAATGATGATATCACATACACATCATTATTACTAACCTCGTCAATGTCTGGACCATAGTCGCTGTTCATCTGATAACGAGGACCTGAGCCCTCCTCCCATGGATGTGAATCTAAGCCCAGCACTGAGTGCAGCATGTCTGCTGCATTCAGGTAGGGGTCCCCCATGGCTGAGTGGGGCTGATACCCCGAGATATCAGCTTAGAATCACTTACAGTAATTTTCCATGGAGGCAGGTCCTTCTGATTCAGGCAGCTCGCCCATGGGGTCATTTCACGCCCCCTGCGCCTCTGTGCTGCCCATGTCCTCCTCGCTTCTCCATAGCACAACACTGAGCAGGGAAGGGAAATGCGGAGGGGCGGCGCGGTGTGCGCGGAGGGGCGGCGCGGTGTGCGCGGAGGGGCGGCGCGGTGTGCGCGGAGGGGCGGCGCAGTGTGCGCGGAGGGGCGGCGTGCGCGGAGGGGCGGCGTGGTGTGCGCGGAGGGGCGGCGCGGTGTGTACACAGTGACTGCACCAGCAGAATAGTGAGTGCAGCTCTGGAGTATAATACAGGAGGTAACTCAGGATCAGTAATGTAATGTATGTACACAGTGACTGCACCAGCAGAATAGTGAGTGCAGCTCTGGAGGATAATACAGGAGGTAACTCAGGATCAGTAATGTAATGTATGTACACAGTGACTGCACCAGCAGAATAGTGAGTGCAGCTCTGGTGTTTTATACAGGATGTATTTCAATCCTAGAACCATGTTTTATATAGTGTTTATAATTCAGTCGTTCTTGTTCCTCGGCCTCTTGTGTAAATGATCGATCCCTCCAGGACATGATGGGATTTGTAGTTGTATTAATGGGTTGATTATTACTGTAATCAGTGGAGTTCTGTTGCAATACTTTTCTATCTCCAGCAGATGGCGCCATTACCATTGTATTCTGTAGTTCTTTAGCAGACTGGAGACTGGTTCTTATGACAGATGATGTCCTGTGTGTACAGAGACCAGCAAAAGAATCAGGCAGGGCTGGAAAGGGTTAATGTGTGAGAACAGAGGAGACGGGCGGTCACTGAACACTGAGGACGGAGGAGACGGGCGGTCACTGAACACTGAGGACGGAGGAGACGGGCGGTCACTGAACACTGAGGACGGAGGAGACGGGCGGTCACTGAATACTGAGGACGGAGGAGACGGGCGGTCCCTGAATACTGAGGACGGAGGAGACGGGCGGTCACTGAATACTGAGGACAGAGGAGACGGGCGGTCACTGAATACTGAGGAGACGGGCGGTCACTGAATACTGAGGACGGAGGAGACGGGCGGTCACTGAATACGGAGGAGACGGGCGGTCACTGAATACTGAGGACGGAGGAGACGGGCGGTCACTGAATACTGAGGACGGAGGAGACGGGCGGTCACTGAACACTGAGGACGGAGGAGACGGGCGGTCACTGAATACTGAGGACGGAGGAGACGGGCGGTCCCTGAATACTGAGGACGGAGGAGACGGGCGGTCACTGAATACTGAGGACAGAGGAGACGGGCGGTCACTGAATACTGAGGACGGAGGAGACGGGCGGTCACTGAATACTGAGGACGGAGGAGACGGGCGGTCACTGAACACTGAGGAGACGGGCGGTCACTGAATACTGAGGACGGAGGAGACGGGCGGTCACTGAATACTGAGGACAGAGGAGACGGGCGGTCACTGAATACTGAGGAGACGGGCGGTCACTGAATACTGAGGACGGAGGAGACGGGCGGTCACTGAATACGGAGGAGACGGGCGGTCACTGAATACTGAGGACGGAGGAGACGGGCGGTCACTGAATACTGAGGACGGAGGAGACGGGCGGTCACTGAATACTGAGGACGGAGGAGACGGGCGGTCACTGAATACTGAGGACAGAGGAGACGGGCGGTCACTGAACACTTAAGTCTTTCTCGATTGGTAACAGAGGGCCCAGAGCCTCGGGTCAGCGCCAGCAGAGTGTACCCACAGCCATGTGGTGCTCACTAGAGCGTCAGCTCTGCGGCTCAGTCCAGAGGCTTCAGATCAGTGTGATCCCCCTGCAGGCGGCGCAGCAGCAGGGAGTGACACAGGGGATCGAGGGCTGACGCGGATCACTTCACATGGAGGAGCGCAGCTCTGGAGGAGAGAAGCCGATGTCCTTCACCGTCCTCCTGCTGCACATTAATAGTCTGGACACATTGTAAGTCTCATTACAGCGCAGCAAACACTAATACGATGAAAGCGGCAGGAGAGCGACGCTAACCAGCCTGATTCACTAAACCTGGAGGGAATTACCGATCAATGCTGAGCCGCGAGGACCCGACAACGACCTTCACACCACCAGCACCGGGGCGAGGACGGGGCCCCAGAGAGGACGAGGGCCCCGAGAGGAGAGACAATCACAGAGACACTGCATCACACAACACCAGAGATTAAGGAGACTGCACAGCCACCACTAGTGGGAGCTCCCTGTATACAGAGATACATGATAAGATCCTGTCTGCAGTCACCACTAGGGGGAGCTCCCTGTATACAGAGATACATGATAAGATCCTGTCTGTAGCCACCACTAGGGGGAGCTCCCTGTATACAGAGATACATGATAAGATCCTGTCTGCAGTCACCACTAGGGGGAGCTCCCTGTATACAGAGATACATGGTAAGATCCTGTCTGCAGTCACCACTAGGGGGAGCTCCCTGTATACAGAGATACATGATAAGATCCTGTCTGCAGTCACCACTAGGGGGAGCTCCCTGTATACAGAGATACATGATAAGATCCTGTCTGCAGTCACCACTAGGGGGAGCTCCCTGTATAGAGATACATGATAAGATCCTGTCTGCAGTCACCACTAGGGGGAGCTCCCTGTATACAGAGATACATGGTAAGATCCTGTCTGCAGTCACCACTAGGGGGAGCTCCCTGTATACAGAGATACATGATAAGATCCTGTCTGCAGTCACCACTAGGGGGAGCTCCCTGTATACAGAGATACATGATAAGATCCTGTATGCAGTCACCACAAGGGGGAGCTCCCTGTATACAGAGATACATAAGATCCTGTCTGCATTCACCACTAGGGGGAGCTCCCTGTATACAGAGATACATGATAACATCCTGTCTTCAGTCACCACTAGGGGGAGCTCCCTGTATACAGAGATACATGGTAAGATCCTGTCTGCAGTCACCACTAGGGGGAGCTCCCTGTATACAGAGATACATAAGATCCTGTCTGCATTCACCACTAGGGGGAGCTCCCTGTATACAGAGATACATGATAAGATCCTGTCTGCAGTCACCACTAGGGGGAGCTCCCCTATACAGAGACACATGATAAGATCCTGTCTGCAGTCACCACTAGGGGGAGCTCCCTGTATACAGAGATACATGATAAGATCCTGTCTGCATTCACCACTAGGGGGAGCTCCCTGTATACAGAGATACATGATAAGATCCTGTCTGCAGTCACCACTAGGGGGAGCTCCCTGTATACAGAGATACATGATAAGATCCTGTCTGCAGTCACCACTAGGGGGAGCTCCCTGTATACAGAGATACATAAGATCCTGTCTGCATTCACCACTAGGGGGAACTCCCTGTATACAGAGATACATGATAAGATCCTGTCTGCAGTCACCACTAGGGGGAGCTCCCTGTATACAGAGATACATGATAATATCCTGTCTGCAGTCACCACTAGGGGGAGCTCCCTGTATACAGAGATACATGATAAGATCCTGTCTGCAGTCACCACTAGGGGGAGCTCCCTGTACACAGAGATACATGATAAGATCCTGTCTGCAGTCACCACTAGGGGGAGCTCCCTGTATACAGAGATACATGATAAGATTCTGTCTGCAGTCACCACTAGGGGGAGCTCCCTGTATGCAGAGATACATGATTAATGACATATGTAGACCCCCAGAATTCTGACCAGACATAGCCCTCCAGTGATACATTAAGTACAGGTGTGTACATGTCTACAGTGTGGACCCCACCTGCGGGGCACTTGGCTTTGTGCCTAGGGTTCCCTCTATGGTCATTAATCACCATAGTAATGGCTGGAGGAGGAATGAGGACATGGAGGACATGGAGGACACAGCGGGACACGGATTCCCGGACAGTGATCACATCCACGATGGCGGAGCGGCTTCATCTCTTCCTAATCCAGAGCAAAGAACGACAACAGCGCGGCCGCCCCGATCCACAGAGCGACGGAGGAGGGCGGCCTCCAACTACAAGATATCACTGAGTGTAGTGCAATGCTTAGTGCAGGCCTCCAGGGGGGGGCACATGACCCCCAAACTTACAACTCTCCCAACCAGCCAGCGCACCATGGAGGGAGAGCAAGAGGCCGGCGGGTCCCACGGGAGCACTGACCCCGCCAGATATCACAATGTCACACGCCGGAGCCTGGGAACGAGGAACAGGATGTGCAAGAACAACCAGAATCCCAAATATGAGCAGGGCCCCCGAGAATGGAGACACGGCACCCAGGGGGGCCCCTCCATAAAGGAGACACGGCACCCAGGGGGGCCCCTCCATAAAGGAGACACGGCACCCAGGGGGGCCCCTCCATAAAGGAGACACGGCACCCAGGGGGGCCCCTCCATAAAGGAGACACGGCACCCAGGGGGGCCCCCCCCCATAAAGGAGACACGGCACCCAGGGGGGCCCCTCCATAAAGGAGACATGGCATTCAGGAGGGCCCCCCGATGAAGGAGACAGTTCCGCTGCTCGGGAGGAGGCTGTGCCCATGGTCGGAGCTCTCAGGACACCGGGATCAGCCTGGAGCAAACATCTGGCGCCCTCTGTCCTCACCCATTTCAGGTGACTGCAGCCTCTCGGCAATGTTACTCCGACATGCCAAAACCTGATGAGATTACTGAATAGAGATCTGAGCGGAGAATCCGTGAGTCACGTCCTGCTCCCTCCAGATCAGAGGACAGCAGGAGCAGGTGTCAGAAAACTGGAAGAACAGGAGGAACCTGAACCACCATCCTCATCACCTCCACCACCATCCTCCACCGCCAACCTCATCACCTCAACCTCATCCCCTCCACCGCCAACCTCATCACCTCCACCGCCAACCTCATCCCCTCCACCGCCAACCTCATCCCCTCCACCGCCAACCTCATCCCCTCCACCGCCAACCTCCACCGCCAACCTCACCGCCAACCTCATCACCTCATCCCCTCCACCGCCAACCTCATCCCCTCCACCGCCAACCTCCACCACCAACCTCATCCCTCCACCGCCAACCTCATCCCCTCCACCGCCAACCTCATCCCTCCACCGCCAACCTCATCCCCTCCACCGCCAACCTCATCCCCTCCACCGCCATCCTCATCCCCTCCACCGCCATCCTCATCCCCTCCACCGCCAACCTCATCCCTCCACCGCCAACCTCCACCGCCAACCTCATCACCTCCACCGCCAACCTCCTCCGCCAACCTCATCACCTTCACCGCCAACCTCATCCCCTCCACCGCCAACCTCATCCCCTCCACCGCCAACCTCATCCCCTCCACCGCCAACCTCCACCGCCAACCTCATCACCTCCACCGCCAACCTCCACCGCCAACCTCCACCGCCAACCTCATCCCCTCCACCGCCAACCTCCACCGCCAACCTCATCACCTCCACCGCCATCCTCTCCCCTCCACCCTCATCCCCTCCACCGCCAACCTCATCCCTCTCCACCGCCAACCTCATCCCCTCCACCGCCAACCTCATCCCCTCCACCGCCAACCTCATCCCCTCCACCGCCAACCTCCACGCCAACCTCATCACCTCCACCGCCAACCTCATCCCCTCCACCGCCAACCTCATCCCCTCCACCGCCAACCTCATCCCCTCCACCGCCAACCTCCACCGCCATCCTCATCACCGCCAACCTCATCCCCTCCACCGCCAACCTCATCCCCTCCAACGCCAACCTCATCCCCTCCAACGCCAACCTCATCCCCTCCACCGCCAACCTCATCCCTCCACCGCCAACCTCATCCCCTCCACCGCCATCCTCATCCCCTCCACCGCCATCCTCATCCCCTCCACCGCCAACCTCATCACCTCCACCGCCAACCTCCACCGCCAACCTCATCCCCTCCACCGCCATCACCTCCACCGCCATCCTCATCACCTCCACCGCCAACCTCATCCCCTCCACCGCCAACCTCATCCCCTCCACCGCCAACCTCATCCCGCCAACGTCATCACCTCCACCGCCATCCTCATCACCTCCACCCTCATCCCTCCACCGCCAACCTCATCCCCTCCATCGCCAACCTCATCCCCTCCACCGCCAACCTCATCCCCTCCACCGCCATCCTCATCCCCTCCACCGCCAACTTCCACCGCCAACCTCCACCGCCAACCTCATCCCCTCCACCGCCAACCTCATCCCCTCCACCGCCAACCTCATCCCCTCCACCGCCAACCTCATCCCCTCCACCGCCATCCTCATCCCCTCCACCGCCATCCTCATCCCCTCCACCGCCATCCTCATCCCCTCCACCGCCAACCTCATCACCTCCACCGCCAACCTCCACCGCCAACCTCCACCGCCAACCTCATCCCCTCCACCGCCAACCTCATCCCCTCCACCGCCAACCTCCACCGCCAACGTCATCACCTCCACCGCCAACGTCATCACCTCCACCGCCATCCCCTCCACCGCCAACCTCATCCCCTCCACCGCCAACCTCATCCCTCCACCGCCAACCTCATCCCCTCCACCGCCAACCTCATCCCCTCCACGCCAACCTCCACCGCCAACGTCATCACCTCCACCGCCATCCTCATCACCTCCACCCTCATCCCCTCCACCGCCAACCTCATCCCCTCCACCGCCAACCTCATCCCCTCCACCGCCACCCTCATCCCCTCCACCGCCATCCTCATCACCTCCACCCTCATCCCCTCCACCGCCAACCTCATCACCTCCACCGCCAACCTCATCACCTCCACCGCGCCTCACTCCAGGAACAGCACACAGACACAGGAGAAGAAGCCCACCCTCAAATCACCCTAGCTCCACATAGTGACACCGGTGGGACCCTCCACATGACATCACACCATGAGAGACCGTTCTGTCTTTAGGTCAGGCCAGCACGCGCTGCACATGTCTACCTCAGATCTGCTCTTACAAACCCCCTGAAGAGACGCCGCCCTGAAGTCATAAGAACTGTTACATGGCACCCACCACCGCTGCCATCCAGACACTGACGGAATAGGGATGAACAAGGCCAAGGTTAAATGCGCTCGGAGGAACGGCGCTCAGAGGAACGGCGCTCAGAGGAACGGCGCTCAGAGGAACGGCGCTCAGAGGAACGGCGCTCAGAGGAACGGCGCTCAGAGGAACGGCGCTCAGAGGAACGGCGCTCAGAGGAACGACGCTCAGAGGAACGACGCTCAGAGGAACGGCGCTCAGAGGAACGGCGCTCAGAGGAACGGCGCTCAGAGGAACGGCGCTCAGAGGAACGGCGCTCAGAGGAACGGCGCTCAGAGGAACGGCGCTCAGAGGAACGGCGCTCACTCGGCCATCCAGCCCATTTTATCAGCGCTATTCTATAGTTTCTTCTACAATCCACCTGAAGATCTTGTTGATGGAAACTTTACACAATGTTGTTCCTAAATCAAATCTACATTTCTTGTGAATTAAAATTCACCCGAATAAAAAGCTGAGGGTTTGCTGCAATGTACAAGTGCAGGTAAACAGAATCTGAGGCAATTATCAGGCCAAAACACAAAAAACCGCTCAGCAGTGACAACAGGAGCAGGGCAAGCATCGCCATATCAGACATCCGGGGGCCCCATCCCAGACATCCGGGGGCCCCATCCCAGACACAAGGGAGGACGACTCAGAACTCCTCTAATCGGAGGAGACACAGAAATCACATCACCCCGAGGACAGAAAACCCAGCCCATAGATGACCCATCACATCAGAAGAAACTGACTCCTGACATCCCATAATGTGAGCAGTGTGTGACCCCAGGTGGGACATAACAATACTTCCTATCATGATTTTGCTTTCCATAGATCTGATACATGACATCCACAGCCCCATTCATCTGCCGGTGCGCAGCATTGCAAGAACATCAATTACCACAGAATCACAATGTTGAAAATGTGTCTCCCATCACCATAGGATGTACATTAGTCACAACGAATACAATATTCATAACTGAAATCTGGCGTCGCCCCTGCCATACAGAGATCACCACCCCTGCCATACAAAAGCAGCCACCCCTGCCATACAAAGATCACCACCGCTGCCATACAGAGATCACCACCCCTGCCGCACAGAGATCACCACCCCTGCCATACAAAGGCAGCCACCCCTGCCATACAAAGATCACCACCGCTGCCATACAGAGATCACCACCCCTGCCGCACAGAGATCACCACCCCTGCCATACAAAAGCAGCCACCCCTGCCATACAGAGATCACCACCCCTGCCATACAAAGGCAGCCACCCATGCCGCACAGAGGACGCAGCGCCACCCCTGTCGCCTGCCATACAGAGGACGCGGCGCCACCCCTGTCGCCTGCCATACAGGGGACGCGGCGCCACCCCTGTCGCCTGCCATACAGAGGATGTGGTGCCACCCCTGCCGCATGATGTACAGAGGATGCAGCGCAGTCCCTGCTGCCTGCCGTACTGAGGACGCGACGCTGCCCCTGCCGCCTGCCATACAGAGGACGTGGCCCGTCCCTGCCGCCTGCCATACAGAGGACGTGGCCCGTCCCTGCCACCTGCCATACAGAGGACGTGGCCCGTCCCTGCCGCCTGCCATACTGAGTACGCGACGCTGCCCCTACCATACAGAGGACGCGGCACCGCCCCTACCGCCTGCCATACTGAGGACGCGGCACCGCCCCTACCGCCTGTTATACTGAGGACGCGGCACCGCCCCTACCGCCTGCCATACTGAGGACACAGCACCGCCCCTACCGCCTGCCATACTGAGGACACGGCACCGCCCCTACCGCCTGCCATACTGAGGATGCAGCACCGCCCCTACCGCCTGCCATACTGAGGACACGGCACCGCCCCTACCGCCTGCCATACTGAGGACACGGCACCGCCCCTACCGCCTGCCATACTGAGGACGCAGCACCGCCTCTGCCATACTGAGGACGCATTCTCCACACAGGGGTGAAGTTTGTCACCTCCCAGCTTTTGTGTCTTTTCTCCATCAGACAACAGACTTAAAGGAAATCCGTTCCCCCCCCCCCCCAGGGCATTTTAAACTGTGCCCACCTGCATTTACATGATGTATATGGGGTTGTAGTAACCCCTGCATGTGCCCGGACTGGCCCCTCATACCCGCGATATGAACTTATATTGTGTCCAGCGCTGGCCTCCTCCTGACACCGGGAGGCTGCTGATTAGACCTGGGGGGTGATGTCCTCACCGCCCCTCCGGGCTGCTAAATCCGCACTGCAGTTTTCCTATTTCCCACCCCACCTCTGGCCTGCGCGGTGAGTGACAGCCGCATTCACACCTGCACAGTGGAGCGGGGGACCGCGGTGCATTGAACAGTGCCGATGTCTTGCGAGACGATGGCACAGACAGGCGCTCCAGCCCTTGCGCAGTCTGTGCATATTGCCAACGTCTCGTGAGATATCGGTACTGTTCAATGCACCGCGGTCCCCTGCGCAGGCGGAATGTGGCTGTCACTCACCGCGTCGGCCAGAGGAAAGGTGGGAGAAACTGCAGGGCAGATTTAGCAGCCCGGAGGGGCGGTGAGGACATCACCCCCCAAGGTCTAAACAGCAGCCTCCCGGTGTCAGGAGGAGGCCAGCGCTGGACACAATATAAGTTCATAACTCAGGTATGACAAGCCAGTCCGGGCACATACAGGGGTTACTACAACCCCATATACATCATGTAAATGCAGGTGGGCACAGTTTAAAATGCCCTGGGAAAAGGTTGGGGGGGGGGGGGAGAGAGAGGTAACAGGTTCCCTTTAAAGTGTAACCGCCATTTAAATTATTATTTAAGAATGTAGGTTAAGTGATTATTATTAACTTTCTACTTCATAAAAAAATTCTGGTTGCAAACCCTTCATAAAGCTATCACCAGGTGCCCCCTCTGCACTGTGTGTGAAGCAGACATCATAATAACTATATATGTTCATTATCAGTTAGAACCGTCATCACACTACACAAGGGCACATACTGTATCCATATAAGGGAGAGGGCGTGGTCTACACTGCTGACTGCAGCTGGTGAGGAAACAATGTATCTGATTAGCTCAGCCTACAGCACAGTTGCTAAGCAACGTCAGAGTGTCAGGATCAGTGTAAACGCCTCTTTCCTTGGCACAAGCTTCTGATCTGTCATCTGGTTCCACACAGTTCAGTCATGATAAGTTAACCCCTTCTCTGCTGTCATATCGCACAGCTCAGCGACGCCCACATAACCATAAAATGCAGTTTTGAAAAGATCACAGAAAACTGAGAAAATTAGTCATATGGCACAAAAAAGCATCATCCTACTGCTGTGTGACCCATCATTAACATGACATTTACAGTTTAAGTTACCTGTCCACAGCAAGGGGTCCTGGCTGAAAAGGGTCACATTAGATTAGAGTGCTAGTTCTTGTTCCCTTTATAAATTATGCTAAAGTTATGCGGCATTACAGAGCATCATCATGTAACACAAGATAGGAGCAATGGTCATCCGATGCAGAACAGCAGAGCACTCACTTGATGTAGTACCGGGCTCCTTCAAACGTATACGCCTCCTCCCAACCGGTGGGCAAATCTGCAAGGAAGAAAGTGAGCGATCAACAATGTGTGTATATACTGTATACTACAATGTCTGGAGCCGGTGGGGAAGGAGGGGGTACAGTCAGTCCACACTGCTGTATATACTGTATACTACAATGTCTGGAGCCGGTGGGGGAGGAGGGGGTACAGTCAGTCCACACTGCTGTATATACTGTATAGTACAATGTCCGGGGTAGGTGGAGGGGTACAGGTACAATGTGATGGGTACAGTCAGTCCACACTGCTGTATATACTGTATAGTACAATGTCCGGGGTAGGTGGAGGGGTACAGGTACAATGTGATGGGTACAGTCAGTTCACACTGCTGTATATACTGTATAGTACAATGTCCGGGGTAGGTGGGGGAGGGTACAGGTACAATGTGATGGGTACAGTCAGTCCACACTGCTGTATATACTGTATAGTACAATGTCCGGGGTAGGTGGGGGGTACAGGTACAATGTGATGGGTACAGTCAGTCCACACTGCTGTATATACTGTACAGTACAATGTCCGGGGTAGGTGGGGGAGGGTACAGGTACAATGTGATGGGTACAGTCAGTCCACACTGCTGTATATACTGTATAGTACAATGTCCGGGGTAGGTGGGGGGGTACAGGTACAATGTGATGGGTACAGTCAGTCCACACTGCTGTATATACTGTATAGTACAATGTCCGGGGTAGGTGGGGGGGGTACAGGTACAATGTGATGGGTATAGTCAGTCCACACTGCTGTATATACTGTATAGTACAATGTCCGGGGCAGGTGGGGGAGGGGTACAGGTACAATGTGATGGGTACAGTCAGTCCACACTGCTGTATATACTGTATAGTACAATGTCCGGGGTAGGTGGGGGAGGGGGTACAGGTACAATGTGATGGGTACAGTCAGTCCACACTGCTGTATATACTGTATAGTACAATGTCCGGGGTAGGTGGAGGGGTACAGGTACAATGTGATGGGTACAGTCAGTCCACACTGCTGTATATACTGTATAGCACAATGTCCGGGGTAGGTGGGGGGGTACAGGTACAATGTGATGGGTACAGTCAGTCCACATTGCTGTATATACTGTATAGCACAATGTCCGGGGTAGGTGGGGGGGGGTACAGGTACAATGTGATGGGCACAGTCAGTCCACACTGCTGTATATACTGTATAGTACAATGTCCGGGGTAGGTACAATGTGATGGGTACAGTCAGTCCACACTGCTGTATATACTGTATAGTACAATGTCCGGGGTAGGTGGGGGGGGGTACAGGTACAATGTGATGGGTACAGTCAGTCCACACTGCTGTATATACTGTATAGTACAATGTCCGGGGTAGGTGGGGGGGGTACAGGTACAATGTGATGGGTACAGTCAGTCCACACTGCTGTATATACTGTATAGTACAATGTCCGGGGTAGGTACAATGTGATGGGTACAGTCAGTCCACACTGCTGTATATACTGTATAGTACAATGTCCGGGGTAGGTGGGGGGGGGGGGGGTACAGGTACAATGTGATGGGTACAGTCAGTCCACACTGCTGTATATACTGTATAGTACAATGTCCGGGGTAGGTGGGGGGGGGGGTACAGGTACAATGTGATGGGTACAGTCAGTCCACACTGCTGTATATACTGTATAGTACAATGTCCGGGGTAGGTGGGGGGGGGGGTACAGGTACAATGTGATGGGTACAGTCAGTCCACACTGCTGTATATACTGTATAGTACAATGTCCGGGGTAGGTGGGGGAGGGTACAGGTACAATGTGATGGGTACAGTCAGTCCACACTGCTGTATATACTGTATAGTACAATGTCTGGGGTAGGTGGAGGGGTACAGGTACAATGTGATGGGTACAGTCAGTCCACACTGCTGTATATACTGTATAGTACAATGTCCGGGGTAGGTGGGGGGGGGGGTACAGGTACAATGTGATGGGTACAGTCAGTCCACACTGCTGTATATACTGTATAGCACAATGTCGGGGTAAGTGGGGGAGGGGTACAGGTACAATGTGATGGGTACAGTCAGTCCACACTGCTGTATATACTGTATAGTACAATGTCCGGGGTAGGTGGGGGAGGGTACAGGTACAATGTGATGGGTACAGTCAGTCCACACTGCTGTATATACTGTATAGTACAATGTCTGGGGTAGGTGGGGGGTACAGGTACAATGTGATGGGTACAGTCAGTCCACACTGCTGTATATACTGTATAGCACAATGTCCGGGGTAGGTGGGGTAGGTGGGGGGGGGTACAGGTACAATGTGATGGGCACAGTCAGTCCACACTGCTGTATATACTGTATAGTACAATGTCCGGGGTAGGTGGGGGGGGGTACAGGTACAATGTGATGGGTACAGTCAGTCCACACTGCTGTATATACTGTATAGCACAATGTCCGGGGGTCCGCGGCCCCCCCTCAGTCGCACAGATCTGTTGCTTGCACTGGCAGCTCTTCCACGCCATCTGTCCCCCAACAAACAGCCTCCACTGCGATGCGAGGAGTGGACCGGGGGCCAACGCTGCTGGCAGACAGCGCCAGTCTACACAGACGTCCCCGCAGCAGACTGAGCAACGCTCACACTGGTAAGAGACGGGCACAGATCCAGCCGTCACCTCATAACAGAGAGCCGCCCAGAGAAGAGCCAGAGCTGCTGCAGAACATCACAGACACACACAATCCTCTGCACCATGTAAATATTTACATAGGACTGCGTGTGGCCAAGGCACCGGGGCTGCCATACATCACCGCCAACCACATGGCATCTACAACATCTTCCCGGGGGCCACACAGTGTAAGACCACCAAGCCACAGCAACCAATCACATCACAGCTCTCATCACCTACAACCAGAGGAGGAAAGGCTTCAACCTGATTGGCTGTTACATCTACAGTCACCAAGCGGAGCTCCCCCTACAGGCCCCCTACCACCACTCAGCGGAGCTCCCCCTACCACCACCCAGAGGAGCTCCCCCTACCACCACTCAGCGGAGCTCCCCCTACAGCCCCCCTACCACCACTCAGCGGAGCTCCCCCTACAGCCCCCCTACCACCACTCAGCGGAGCTCCCCCTACAGCCCCCCTACCACCACTCAGCGGAGCTCCCCCCCTACCACCACTCAGCAGAGCTCCCCCTACAGTCCTCCTACCGCCACCCAGCGGAGGTCCCCCTACAGTCCTCCTACCGCCACCCAGCGGAGGTCCCCCTACAGTCCTCCTACCGCCACCCAGCGGAGGTCCCCCTACAGTCCTCCTACCGCCACCCAGCGGAGGTCCCCCTACCGCCACCCAGCGGAGGTCCCCCTACAGTCCTCCTACCGCCACCCAGCGGAGGTCCCCCTACAGTCCTCCTACCGCCACCCAGCGGAGGTCCCCTACAGTCCTCCTACCGCCACCCAGCGGAGGTCCCCCTACAGTCCTCCTACCGCCACCCAGCGGAGGTCCCCCTACAGTCCTCCTACCGCCACCCAGCGGAGGTCCCCTACAGTCCTCCTACCGCCACCCAGCGGAGGTCCCCATACAGTCCTCCTACCGCCACCCAGCGGAGGTCCCCCTACCACCACCCAGCGGAGGTCCCCGTACAGTCCTCCTACCACCACCCAGCGGAGGTCCCCTACAGTCCTCCTACCACCACCCAGCGGAGGTCCCCCTACCGCCCCCCAGCGGAGGTCCCCCTACAGTCCTCCTACCACCACCCAGCGGAGGTCCCCCTACAGTCTTCCTACCACCACCCAGCGGAGATCCCCCTACCGCCCCCCAGCGGAGGTCCGCCTACAGTCGTCCTACCACCACCCAGCGGAGGTCCCCCTACAGTCCTCCTACCACCACCCAGCGGAGGTCCCCCTACCGCCCCCCAGCGGAGGTCCCCCTACAGTCCTCCTACCACCACCCAGCGGAGGTCCCCCTACAGTCTTCCTACCACCACCCAGCGGAGGTCCCCCTACCGCCCCCAGCGGAGGTCCGCCTACAGTCCTCCTACCACCACCCAGCGGAGGTCCTCCTACAGTCCTCCTACCACCACCCAGCTGAGCTCCCCCTACAGTCCTCCTACCACCACCCAGCTGAGCTCCCCCTACAGTCCTCCTACCACCACCCAGCGGAGCTCCCCCTACAGTCCTCCTACCACCACCCAGCGGAGGTCCCCTACAGTCCTCCTACCACCACCCAGCGGAGGTCCCCCTATAGTCCTCCTACCGCCACCCAGCGGAGGTCCCCCTACAGTCCTCCTACCACCACCCAGCGGAGGTCCCCCTACAGTCCTCCTACCACCACCCAGCGGAGGTCCCCCTACCACCACCCAGCAGAGGTCCCCCTATAGTCCTCCTACCGCCACCCAGCGGAGGTCCCCCTACAGTCCTCCTACCACCACCCAGCGGAGGTCCCCCTACCGCCACCCAGCGGAGGTCCGCCTACAGTCCTCCTACCACCACCCAGCGGAGGTCCCCCTATAGTCCTCCTACCGCCACCCAGCGGAGGTCCCCCTACAGTCCTCCTACCACCACCCAGCGGAGGTCCCCCTACAGTCCTCCTACCACCACCCAGAGGAGCTCCCCCTACAGTCCTCCTACCGTCCCCCAGCGGCGGTCCCCCTACAGTCCTCCTACCGCCACCCAGCGGAGGTCCCCTACAGTCCTCCTACCGCCACCCAGCGGAGGTCCCCCTACAGTCCTCCTACCGCCACCCAGCGGAGGTCCCCCTACAGTCCTCCTACCGCCACCCAGCGGAGGTCCCCCTACAGTCCTCCTACCGCCACCCAGCGGAGGTCCCCCTACAGTCCTCCTACCGCCACCCAGCGGAGGTCCCCCTACAGTCCTCCTACCGCCACCCAGCGGAGGTCCCCCTACAGTCCTCCTACCGCCACCCAGCGGAGGTCCCCCTACAGTCCTCCTACCGCCACCCAGCGGAGGTCCCCCTACAGTCCTCCTACCGCCACCCAGCGGAGGTCCCCCTACCACCACCCAGCGGAGGTCCCCCTACCACCACCCAGAGGAGCTCCCCTACCACCAGTCAGCAGAGCTCCCCCTACAGTCCTCCTACCACCACCCAGCGGAGGTCCCCCTACCGTCCTCCTTCCACCACCCAGCGGAGGTCCCCCTACCGTCCTCCTTCCACCACCCAGCGGAGGTCCCCTACCACCACCCAGAGGAGCTCCCCCTACAGTCCTCCTACCGTCCCCCAGCGGAGGTCCCCCTATAGTCCTCCTACCGCCACCCAGCGGAGCTCCCCCTACAGTCCTCCTACCGTCCCCCAGCGGAGGTCCCCCTACCACCACCCAGCGGAGGTCCCCCTACAGTCCTCCTACCACCACCCAGCTGAGCTCCCCTTATAGTCCTCCTACCACCACCCAGGGGAGGCCCCCCACAGTCCTCCTACCACCACCCTGCTGAGCTCCCCCTATAGTCCTCCATGCTGAGAAGCGTCTGACCAGTGATTAATACAGAATCCAGCATTGATCTTATTTGCTGTGTGTAACTGTTGTACAATAATAATAATCAGCGCACACCGTCATTAGAGGTTATAGGAGCGGCTCCATTTTTTACCTGCCCCCACCTCACTAAATTGGACACGCGCCACCGGCCTGGACCACAATTGTGCAGCCAATCAGTGAGCTCAGCAGCTTGATCTACTTGCACCAAGCTCAGTGATTGGCTGCCACATCCCTGTGGTGATGACATCAGACCCCAGGAGCAGCAGTGCAGCCTCAGTGCTGGACCACGGGAGGGCAAGGAAAGCCCCGAGGACGGAGACCGGACACACCGGAGGATAATCAGCTCCAAACTCCAGAAACAAGACCAGGACCCCAACATGATCGCACCGGGCCCTGGAGAAGACCCCACCACACCAGGTCCTGCAGAAGATCCCTCCCCACAGGCCCCCGGACATGATCCCACCCAACCGGGCCCCCAAAGGAGGAGACACCATATGCTACAACCGCACAGGACACACAGGCGGCGGCACCAACACTGACACCCCATACACCTGGAGCACAGAATACAGCTCTGGATACATGAAGACACCGCTGCACAATGTTCAATTTCTCAGGTTTTTCTCTTTATATTGTGGAGTGAAACGTCCATTGTTCTCTTCTCCTATAAACTCCTGACATCACGTGTCCAAAATTCAAAGCTAAAAATGTCGTATTTATTTGCAGCAAATGAGAAATCATCAAAATAATAAAAAAAGAAACATCAGAGCTGAAATAATGCACAGAAAACAAGTTCATATTCATATAGAAACAACAACAATACTCCTGTTATATCCCAGGAAGAGTTCAGACATCAATATTTGGTGGAATCCCCCTGATGTGTAATCACAGCTCTCATGCCTTAGGCCACTTTCCTCCAGTCTATCACACTGATTTTGGGTGACGTTAGGCCGCTCCTGGCACAAACATTTAGGCAGTTCTTCTGTTTGATGGCTTGTGACTGTCCATCTTCCTCTTGATTACACTCCAGAGGTTTTCAGTGTGGTTCAGGTCTGGAGATTGGGCTGGTCATGACAGGGTCTTGATGTGGTGCTCCTTCATCCACACATTGATGGATCTAGCTGTGTGGCATGGGGCATTGTCCTCAGAGTTGGGGAACAGAAGGAGGAACGTGTTTACAAGGATAACCTTGTATGTGGCTTGATTCATCCGTCCTTCGCAAAGATTAACCTGCCCAATTCCAGCCTTGCTGAAGCATCTCCAGATCATCACCGATCCTCCACCAAATGTCACAGTGGGTGCAGGACACTATGGCTTGTGCCTCTCCAGGTCTCCGTCTATCATTAGATGGCCAAGTGTTGGACAAAGCTGAAAATTAGCCTCATCAGAGAAGATGACCTTACTCCAGTCCTCTGTGGTCCAATCATTATGGTCTGTGGCAATCTTCAGCCTGGCTCTCCTTTGCCTCTTATTGATAAAGGCTTCTTTGTAGCTTTACATGACTTGAGCCCTGCCTGTAGGAGCCTGTTACGCACTGTTCTTCCCGTGCACTTCACTCTAGCTGCCATTTGCCATTCCTTCTGTAGGTCACTTGATGTCCTCCTGTGGATGCTGAGTGACATTGGAATAAGATGACGGTCATCCCGGTCAGTGGAGAGTCACTATCGCCCTCTGCCGGTCTGTAGTTTTGTTGTCCCCAATGTCTGCTGCTTCACCTTGTTGTAATGGACTGAGTGGAGGATGGAGCCCTGCTTTTCGTCACTGAAGACTTTTCTTACCACCCCCTGTGGCCTGGGTTACAAGTGATCTTTTACAGTCACATGACTTTGGGGCTCTTCCTAGCTCTTGTTTAGCCTCCAGCTTGTCCTATTGCAGGAGGATTGTGCAGACCACAGCAGTGTTGGTGGGTTTACACATCACGATATCGTTCCAATATCGTATCCAACGGCGCGGGAGCGCGCATTTTGTGCCTGGTTTTACAAGAATCGGATCGGCGGTTTACACAGTGCGATATCTGGATACAACGTCCTTGTGATGTCTACGCCCCCCGACCCAGGAACGACCATTTAACATGGGAGTCAATGGAGGGCGTTGTACTACACATCGGAGTTGGGCTGTCACACGGGACGATCCGGCTCCAACCGGCATCCAATATCGGGCCGTTGAATAGCACGCTCATTCCACCCCCGATATCAGTTTGCCATCGTTCCTGCATCGCATTGGACGTTCACACTGTACAACGCATGAACGATATCGGGTCCAACGCACGAACCACGTGACTTTTGGTCGGAGTTGGACGCCAATATCGCAACGTGTAAACCCATCATTATACTTTCCCTCGTTACATAAGATCTGGTTCAGGTGATCTCCTGATCAGAGGATCATTACATAGAATGAGGAGGACGGTGGATGGACTTCACTGACCCTGGACTGGAAGTCACACATGGAGAGACACTGTGCAGTGGGGTCTTCATTATTACCAGAGCTGTATTATATATATTGTATACAGACGTGGTCACTCACCAGGGCTCTTGCGGTGTCCAGTCAGCACCGTCTCTCCAGTCACTGGGTGCAGCCAGGTCGTGCTCTGCGCTTCTTCACTGTAGGGAGAGAGGACTCGTAAGTGCGATACTTGCTACAACAACCTCCCTCCTCCTCCCGGTGTCTCCGGTATTGCAGCCTCCCTCCTCCTCCTCCTCCTCCCAGTGTCTCCGGTATCGCAGCCTCCCTCCTCCCGGTGTCCCCGGTATCGCAGCCTCCCCCTCTTCCTCCTCCTCCCGGTGTCCCCGGTATCGCAGCCTCCCCCTCCTCCTCCTCCCGGTGTCCCCGGTATCGCAGCATCGCTCCTCCTCCTCCTCCGGGTGTCCCCGGTATCGCAGCATCGCTCCTCCTCCTCCTCCTCCTCCGGGTGTCCCCGGTATCGCAGCATCGCTCCTCCTCCTCCTCCTCCTCCGGGTGTCTCCGGTATTGCAGCCTCCCTCCTCCTCCTCCTCCTCCCAGTGTCTCCGGTATCGCAGCCTCCCTCCTCCCGGTGTCCCGGTATCGCAGCCTCCCTCCTCCTCCCGGTGTCTCCGGTATTGCAGCCTCCCTCCTCCTCCGGTGTCTCCGGTATTGCAGCCTCCCTCCTCCTCCAGGTGTCTCCGGTATCGCAGCCTCCCTCCTCCTCCAGGTGTCTCCGGTATCGCAGCCTCCTCCTCCCGGTGTCTCCGGTATTGCAGCCTCCCTCCTCCCGGTGTCTCCGGTATCGCAGCCTCCTCTCCTCCTCCTCCCGGTGTCTCCGGTATCGCAGCCTCCCTCCTCCTCCTCCCGGTGTCTCCGGTATCGCAGCCTCCCTCCTCCTCCTCCCCGGTGTCTCCGGTATCGCAGCCTCCCTCCTCCTCCTCCCGGTGTCTCCGGTATCGCAGCCTCCCTCCTCCTCCTCCCGGTGTCTCCGGTATCGCAGCCTCCCTCCTCCTCCTCCCGGTGTCTCCGGTATCGCAGCCTCCCTCCTCCTCCTCCCGGTGTCTCCGGTATCGCAGCCTCCCTCCTCCTCCTCCCGGTGTCTCCGGTATCGCAGCCTCCCTCCTCCTCCTCCCGGTGTCTCCGGTATCGCAGCCTCCCTCCTCCTCCTCCCGGTGTCTCCGGTATCGCAGCCTCCTCCTCCCGGTGTCTCCGGTATTGCAGCCTCCCTCCTCCCGGTGTCTCCGGTATTGCAGCCTCCCTCCTCCCGGTGTCTCCGGTATTGCAGCCTCCCTCCTCCTCCTCCCGGTGTCTCCGGTATCGCAGCCTCCCTCCTCCTCCTCCCGGTGTCTCCGTATCGCAGCCTCCCTCCTCCTCCTCCCCGGTGTCTCCGGTATCGCAGCCTCCCTCCTCCTCCTCCCGGTGTCTCCGGTATCGCAGCCTCCCTCCTCCTCCTCCCGGTGTCTCCGGTATCGCAGCCTCCCTCCTCCTCCTCCCGGTGTCTCCGGTATCGCAGCCTCCCTCTCCTCCTCCCCGGTGTCTCCGGTATCGCAGCCTCCCTCCTCCCCCTCTCCCGGTGTCTCCGGTATCGCAGCCTCCCTCCTCCTCCTCCCGGTGTCTCCGGTATCGCAGCCTCCTCCTCCTCCTCCCGGTGTCTCCGGTATCGCAGCCTCCCTCCTCCCGGTGTCTCCGGTATCGCAGCCTCCTCCTCCCGGTGTCTCCGGTATCGCAGCCTCCCTCCTCCCGGTGTCTCCGGTATCGCAGCCTCCCTCCTCCCGGTGTCTCCGGTATCGCAGCCTCCCTCCTCCCGGTGTCTCCGGTATCGCAGCCTCCCTCTCCTCCTCCCGGGTGTCTCCGGTATCGCAGCCTCCCTCCTCCTCCTCCGGTGTCTCCGGTATCGCAGCCTCCCTCCTCCTCCCGGGTTCTCCGGTATTGCAGCCTCCCTCCTCCTCCCGGTGTCTCCGGTATCGCAGCCTCTCCTCCCGGTGTCTCCGGTATCGCAGCCTCCTCCTCCCGGTGTCTCCGGTATCGCAGCCTCCTCCTCCCGGTGTCTCCGGTATCGCAGCCTCCTCCTCCCGGTGTCTCCGGTATCGCAGCCTCCCTCCTCCCGGTGTCTCCGGTATCGCAGCCTCCTCCTCCCGGTGTCTCCGGTATTGCAGCCTCCCTCCTCCGGTGTCTCCGGTATTGCAGCCTCCCTCCTCCCGGTGTCTCCGGTATTGCAGCCCCCACTCCTCCCGGTGTCTCCGGTATTGCAGCCTCCCTCCTCCCGGTGTCTCCGGTATTGCAGCCTCCCTCCTCCGGTGTCTCCGGTATTGCAGCCTCCCTCCTCCCGGTGTCTCCGGTATTGCAGCCTCCCTCCTCCTCCTGGTGTCTCCAGTATTGCAGCCTCCTCTCCTCCTCCCGGTGTCTCCAGTATCGCAGCCTCCTCTCCTCCTCCTCCGGTGTCTCCAGTATCGCAGCCTCCTCCTCCTCCCGGGTGTCTCCGGTATCGCAGCCTCCCTCCTCCTCCTCCCGGTGTCTCCGGTATTGCAGCTCCCCTCCTCCCGGTGTCTCCGGTATTGCAGCCTCCCTCCTCCCGGTGTCTCCGGTATTGCAGCCTCCCTCCTCTCCTGGTGTCTCCAGTATTGCAGCCTCCCTCCTCCCTCCCGGTTGTCTCCAGTATCGCAGCCTCCCTCCTCCTCCTCTCCGGTGTCTCCAGTATCGCAGCCTCCCTCCTCCTCCTCCCGGTGTCTCCGGTATTGCAGCCTCCCTCCTCCCGGTGTCTCCGGTATTGCAGCCTCCCTCCTCCCGGTGTCTCCGGTATTGCAGCCTCCCTCCTCCCGGTTGTCTCCGGTATTGCAGCCTCCCTCCTCCCGGTGTCTCCGGTATTGCAGCCTCCCTCCTCCCGGTGTCTCCGGTATTGCAGCCTCCCTCCTCCTCCTCCCGGTGTCTCCGGTATCGCAGCCTCCCTCCTCCTCCTCCCGGTGTCTCCGGTATCGCAGCCTCCCTCCTCTCCTCCCGGTGTCTCCGGTATCGCAGCCTCCCTCCTCCTCCTCCCGGTGTCTCCGGTATCGCAGCCTCCTCCTCCCGGTTCGTCCCGGTATCGCAGCCTCCCTCCTCCCGGTTGTCTCCGGTATCGCAGCCTCCCTCCTCCTCCTCCCGGTGACTCCGGTATCGCAGCCTCCCTCCTCCTCCTCCCGGTGACTCCGGTATCGCAGCCTCCCTCCTCCTCCTCCCGGTGTCTCCGGTATCGCAGCCTCCCTCCTCCTCCCTCCCGGTGTCTCCGGTATCGCAGCCTCCCTCCTCCCTCCCCGGTGGTCTCCGGTATCGCAGCCTCCCTCCTCCCGGTGTCTCCGGTATCGCAGCTCCTCCCTCCTCCTCCCGGTGTCTCCGGTATCGCAGCCTCCCTCCTCCCGGTGTCTCCGGTATCGCAGCCTCCCTCCTCCCGGTGTCTCCGGTTATCGCAGCCTCCCTCCTCCCGGTGTCTCCGGTATCGCAGCCTCCCTCCTCCTCCTCCCGGTGTCTCCGGTATCGCAGCCTCCCTCCTCCCGGTGTCTCCGGTATTGCAGCCTCCCTCCTCCCGGTGTCTCCGGTATTGCAGCCTCCCTCCTCCCGGTGTCTCCGGTATTGCAGCCTCCCTCCTCCCGGTGTCTCCGGTATTGCAGCCTCCCTCCTCCCGGTGTCTCCGGTATTGCAGCCTCCCTCCTCCCGGTGTCTCCGGTATTGCAGCCTCCCTCCTCCTCCCGGTGTCTCCGGTATTGCAGCCTCCCTCCTCCTCCCTGGTGTCTCCGGTATCGCAGCCTCCCTCCTCCTCTCTCCCGGTGTCTCTCGGTATCGCAGCCTCCCTCCTCCTCCTCCCGGTGTCTCCAGTATCGCAGCCTCCCTCCTCCCGGTGTCTCCGGTATCGCAGCCTCCCTCCTCCCGGTGTCTCCGGTATCGCAGCCTCCCTCCTCCCGGTGTCTCCGGTATCGCAGCCTCCCTCCTCCCGGTGTCTCCGGTATCGCAGCCTCCCTCCTCCCGGTGTCTCCGGTATCGCAGCCTCCCTCCTCCCGGTGTCTCCGGTATCGCAGCCTCCCTCCTCCCGGTGTCTCCGGTATCGCAGCCTCCCTCCTCCCGGTGTCTCCAGTATCGCAGCCTCCCTCCTCCCGGTGTCTCCGGTATCGCAGCCTCCTCCTCCCGGTGTCTCCGGTATCGCAGCCTCCCTCCTCCTCCTCCCGGTGTCTCCGGTATCGCAGCCTCCCTCCTCCTCCTCCCCGGTGTCTCCGGTATCGCAGCCTCCCTCCTCCTCCTCCCGGTGTCTCCGGTATCGCAAGCCTCCCTCCTCCTCCCGGTGTCTCCGGTATCGCAGCCTCCCTCCTCCTCCCGGTGTCTCCGGTATCGCAGCCTCCTCCTCCCGGTGTCTCCGGTATCACAGCCTCTCCTCCTCCGGTGTCTCCGGTATCGCAGCCTCCCTCCTCCTTCTCCCGGTGTCTCCGGTATCGCAGCCTCCCTCCTCCTCCTCCCGGTGTCTCCGGTATCGCAGCCTCCCTCCTCCTCCTCCCGGTGTCTCCGGTATCGCAGCCTCCTCCTCCTCCTCTCCCCGGTGTCTCCGGTATCGCAGCCTCCCTCCTCCTCCTCCCGGTGTCTCCGGTATCGCAGCCTCCCTCCCTCCTCCCGGTGTCTCCGGTATCGCAGGCCTCCCTCCTCCTCCTCCCGGTGTCTCCGGTATCGCAGCCTCCCTCTCCTCCTCCCCGGTGTCTCCGGTATCGCAGCCTCCCTCCCTCCTCCCGGTGTCTCCTGGTATCGCAGCCTCCTCCTCCCGGTGTCTCCGGTATCGCAGCCTCCCTCCTCCTCCCTGGTGTCTCCGGTATCACAGCCTCCCTCCTCCTCCTCCCGGTGTCTCCGGTATCGCAGCCTCCCTCCTCCTTCTCCCGGTGTCTCCGGTATCGCAGCCTCCCTCCTCCTCCTCCCGGTGTCTCCGGTATCGCAGCCTCCCTCTCTCCTCCTCCCGGTGTCTCCGGTATCGCAGCCTCCCTCCTCCTTCTCCCGGTGTCTCCGGTATCGCAGCCTCCCTCCTCCTCCTCCTCCTCCCGGTGTCTCCAGTATCGCAGCCTCCCCCCTCCTCCCGGTGTCTCCGGTATCGCAGCCTCCCGTTCCCCCGGTGTCTCCGGTATCGCAGCCTCCCTCCTCCCGGTGTCTCCGGTATCGCAGCCTCCCTCCTCCTCCTCCTCCCGGTGTCTCCGGTATCGCAGCCTCCCTCCTCCCGGTGTCTCCGGTATCGCAGCCTCCCGTTCCCCCGGTGTCTCCGGTATCGCAGCCTCCCTCCTCCCGGTGTCTCCGGTATCGCAGCCTCCCTCCTCCCGGTGTCTCCGGTATCGCAGCCTCCCTCCTCCCGGTGTCTCCGGTATCGCAGCCTCCCTCCTCCCGGTGTCTCCGGTATCGCAGCCTCCCTCCTCCTCCTCCCGGTGTCTCCGGTATCGCAGCCTCCCTCCTCCTCCCGGTGTCTCCGGTATCGCAGCCTCCCTCCATCTCCTCCCGGTGTCTCCGGTATCGCAGCCTCCCGTTCCCCCGGTTACTTGATGAAGAAGACTCTTCCCTCGGCGGAGATGCCGTATCCCCAGGCCCAGGGCAGGGAGCTGACCCACTCCAGGCTCGGATCCGCCGCCATGTCTGTCCGGGGGCGCGCACTGCCTGCCGGGACTGAGCCCCCGGGGGCGCGCCGCACGCTCCCGCTCACTGGCAGTAGCCAGCCAATCACAGAGCGCTATTTGCAGAGCACCTCGTAGACACGCCCCCACATACATGGCCCCGCCTCCCGCTCTTTCTGAGGTGACAGATCCGCGAGAGGATGCGGGGGCCCCTGACCGAGCTATCACCCCAAACAGGGGCCCCTGACCGAGCTATCACCCCAAACAGGGGCCCCTGACCGAGCTATCACCCCAAACAGGGGCCCCTGACCGAGCTATCACCCCAAACAGGGGCCCTGACCGAGCTATCACCCCAAACAGGGGCCCCTGACCGAGCTATCACCCCAAACAGGGGCCCTGACCGAGCTATCACCCCAAACAGGGGCCCCTGACCGAGCTATCACCCCAAACAGGGGCCCCTGACCGAGCTATCACCCCAAACAGGGGCCCTGACCGAGCTATCACCCCAAACAGGGGCCCCTGACCGAGCTATCACCCCAAACAGGGGCCCCTGACCGAGCTATCACCCCAAACAGGGGCCCTGACCGAGCTATCACCCCAAACAGGGGCCCTGACCGAGATATCACCCCAAACAGGGGCCCCTGACCGAGCTATCACCTCAAACAGGGGCCCCTGACCGAGCTATCACCCCAAACAGGGGCCCTGACCGAGCTATCACCCCAAACAGGGGCCCCTGACCGAGCTATCACCCCAAACAGGGGCCCTGACCGAGCTATCACCCCAAACAGGGGCCCCTGACCGAGCTATCACCCCAAACAGGGGCCCCTGACCGAGCTATCACCCCAAACAGGGGCCCCTGACCGAGCTATCACCCCAAACAGGGGCCCTGACTGAAATATCACTCTGTGCCAGTCATTGCACTGGCTGCCTATACACTATAGGATCCGCTCTGTGCCAGTCATTGCACTGGCTGCCCATACACTATAGGATCCGCTCTGTGCCAGTCATTACACTGACTGCTCATACACTATAAGATCTGTTCTGTGCCAGTCATTGCACTGGCTGCCCATACACTATAGGATCCCCTCTGTGCCAGTCATTACACTGGCTGCCCATATACTATAGGATCTGCTCTGTGCCAGTCATTGCACTGGCTGCCTATACACTATAAGATCCGCTCTGTGCCAGTCATTGCACTGGCTGCCTATACACTATAGGAACATCTCTGTGCCAGTCATTGCACTGGCTGCCTATACACTATAGGATCTGCTATGTGCCTGTCATTGCACTGGCTGCCCATACACTATAGGATCCGCTCTGTGCCAGTCATTGCACTGGCTGCCCATACACTATAGGATCCGCTCTGTGCCAGTCATTGCACTGGCTGCCTATACACTATAGGATCCGCTCTGTGCCAGTCATTGCACTAGCTGCTTGTACACTATAGGATCTGTTCTGTGCCAGTCATTGCACTGGCTGCCCATACACTATAGGATCCGCTCTGTGCCAGTCATTGCACTGGCTGCCCATACACTATAGGATCCGCTCTGTGCCAGTCATTGCACTGGCTGCCCATACACTATAGGATCCGCTCTGTGCCAGTCATTGCACTGGCTGCCCATACACTATAGGATCCGCTCTGTGCCAGTCATTGCACTGGCTGCCCATGCACTATAGGATCCGCTCAGTACCAGTCATTGCACTGGCTGCCCATACACTATAGGATCCACTCTGTGCCAGTCATTGCACTGGCTGCCCATACACTATAGGATCCGCTCTGTGCCAGTCATTGCACTGGCTGCCCATACACTATAGGATCCGCTCTGTGCCAGTCATTGCACTGGCTGCCCATACACTATAGGATCCGCTCTGTGCCAGTCATTGCACTGGCTGCCCATACACTATAGGATCCGCTCTGTGCCAGTCATTGCACTGGCTGCCCATACACTATAGGATCCGCTCTGTGCCAGTCATTGCACTGGCTGCCTATACACTATAGGATCCGCTTTGTGCCAGTCATTGCACTAGCTGCTTGTACACTATAGGATCCGCTCTGTGCCAGTCATTGCACTGGCTGCCCATACACTGTAGGATCCGCTCTGTGCCAGTCATTGCACTGGCTGCCCATACACTATAGGATCCGCTCTGTGCCAGTCATTGCACTGGCTGCCCATACACTATAGGATCCGCTCTGTGCCAGTCATTGCACTAGCTGCCCATACACTATAGGATCCGCTCTGTGCCAGTCATTGCACTGGCTGCCCATGCACTATAGGATCCGCTCAGTACCAGTCATTGCACTGGCTGCCCATACACTATAGGATCCGCTCTGTGCCAGTCATTGCACTGGCTGCCCATACACTATAGGATCCGCTCTGTGCCAGTCATTGCACTGGCTGCCCATACACTATAGGATCCGCTCTGTGCCAGTCATTGCACTGGCTGCCCATGCACTATAGGATCCGCTCAGTACCAGTCATTTCACTGGCTGCCCATGCACTATAGGATCCGCTCAGTACCAGTCATTGCACTGGCTGCCCGTACAATATAGGATCCGCTCTGTGCCAGTCATTGCAATGGCTGCCCATACACTATAGGATCCGCTCTGTGCCAGTCATTGCACTGGCTGCCCATGCACTATAGGATCCGCTCTGTGCCAGTCACTGCACTGGCTGCCCATACACTATAGGATCCGCTCTGTGCCAGTCATTGCACTGGCTGCCCATGCACTATAGGATCCGCTCAGTACCAGTCATTTCACTGGCTGCCCATACACTATAGGATCCGCTCTGTGCCAGTCATTGCACTGGCTGCCCATACACTATAGGATCCGCTCTGTGCCAGTCATTGCACTGGCTGCCTATACACTATAGGATCCGCTCTGTGCCAGTCATTGCACTGGCTGCCTATACACTATAGGATCCGCTCTGTGCCAGTCATTGCACTGGCTGCCCATGCACTATAGCAGGGGTGGGGAACTCCAGTCCTCGAGGGCCGCAATCAGTGCAGGTTTTCAGGATTTCCTTAGTATTGCACAGGTGATAACAATCACTTGCACTGGTGATGATTCCAATCCCTGTGCAATACCAAGGAAATCGTGAAAACCTGAACGGTTTGCGGCCCTCGAGGACTGGCGTTCCCCACCCCTGCACTATAGGATCCGCTCTGTGCCAGTCATTGCACTGGCTGCCTATACACTATAGGATCCGCTCTGTGCCAGTCACTGCACTGGCTGCCCATACACTATAGGATCTGCTCTGTGCCAGTCATTGCACTGGCTGCCCATACACTATAGGATCCGCTCTATGCCAGTCATTGCACTGGCTGCCCATACACTATAGGATCCGCTCTGTGCCAGTCATTGCACTGGCTGCCTATACTCTATAGCAGTGATGGCGAACTCCAGGCCTCGAGTGTCGCACACAGTGCAGGTTTTCAGGATTTCCTTAGAGTTTGATTGGTAATTTGATTGCCAACTGTCAAATACAATGGAAATCCTGAAAACCAGGACTGTGTGTGGCACTCAAGGCCTGGAGTTCGCCATCACTGCTCTATAGGATGCAATTCAAACTGCTTGTTCTCACCCACAAAGCTCTTCACAGTGCAGCACCTCCCTACCTCTCCTCCCTCATCTCTGTCTATCCCCCCACCCGTTCTCTTCGCTCTGGAAGTGACTTTAGACTAACATCTGCACTAATCCGATCCTCCCACTCCCGGCTCCAAGACTTCTCCTGAGCTGCACCAATTCTCTGGAATGCTCTACCCCAAGAAATTAGGTGTATCCACAACTTCTGGTACATAGTTTCAGGCACTCCCTAAAAACACATCACTTTAGGGCGGCCTATTATGCCCCCTAGTCAGTCACTCAGACGTACCCTATTCACTCCACCAGACACAAAATGCTTCACAAAGAATGGCTGGTGATGACTCATGCAGCTCTTATCTATTCACCACTACCTTATTGTGACTGCACCATCATTGAAAATAAGCCCCTGCACTCTGTGTTATTACATTGACGTCTGGACCATACAGTTGTGGCCAAAAGTATTGACCCCCCTGCAATTCTGTCAGATAATCCTCAGTGTCTTCCTGTAATGATTGCAATCACAAATTCTTTGCTATTATTATCTTCATTTAATTTGTCTTTAATGAAAAAACACAAAAGAGAATGAAGCAAAAAGCAAAACATTGATCATTTCACACAAAACTCCAAAAATGGGCCGGACAAAAGTATTGGCACCCTCAGCCTAATACTTGGTTGCACAACCTTTAGCCAAAATAACTGCGATCAGCCGCTTCCGGTAACCATCAATGAGTTTCTTACAATGCTCTGCTGGAATTTTACACCATTCTTCTTTGGCAAACTGCTCCAGGTCCCTGATATGTGAAGGCGCCTTCTCCAAACTGCCATTGTTAGATCTCTCCACAGGTGTCTATGGGATTCAGGTCTGGACTCATTGCTGCCACCTTAGAAGTCTCCAGTGCTTTCTCTCACACCATTTTCTAGAGCTTTTTGCAGTGTGTTTTGGGTCATTGTCCTGCTGGAAGACCCATGACCTCTGAGGGAGACCCAGCTTTCTCACACTGGGCCCTACATTATGCTGCACAATGTGTTGGTAGTCTTCAGACTTCATAATGCCATGCACACGGTCAAGCAGTCCAGTGCCAGAGGCAGCAAAGCAACCCCAAACCATCAGGGAGCCTCCGCCATGTCTGACTGTAGGGAGCGTGTTCTTTTCTTTGAATGCCTCTTTCTTTCTCCTGTAAACTCTATGTTGATGCCTTTGCCCATAAATCTCTACTTCTGTCTCATCTGACCAGAGAACATTCTTCCAGAACGTTGTAGGCTTTCTCAGGTAAGTTTTGGCAAACTCCAGCCTGGCTTTTTTATGTCTCGGGGTAAGAAGTGGGGTCTTCCTGGGTCTCCTACCATACAGTCCCTTTTCATTCAGACATGACGGATAGTACGGGGTGACACTGCTGCACCCTCGGACTGCAGGGCAGCTTGAACTTGTTTGGATGTTAGTTGAGGTTCTTTATCCACCATCCGCACAATCTTGTGTTGAAATCTCTCGTCAATTTTTCTTTTCCGTCCACATCTAGGGAGGTTAGCCACAGTGCCATGGGCTTTACACTTCTTGATGACACTGCACATGGTACCTTTTGTGCTTCCCCAGTTTCCTCATAGATTGTAAGCTCTTGTGATCAGGGTCCTCACTCCTCATAGATTGTAAGCTCTTGTGATCAGGGTCCTCACTCCTCATAGATTGTAAGCTCTTGTGATCAGGACCTCACTCCTCATAGATTGTAAGCTCTTGTGATCAGGGTCCTCACTCCTCATAGATTGTAAGCTCTTGTGATCAGGGTCCTCACTCCTCATAGATTGTAAGCTCTTGTGATCAGGACCTCACTCCTCATAGATTGTAAGCTCTTGTGATCAGGACCTCACTCCTCATAGATTGTAAGCTCTTGTGATCAGGACCTCACTCCTCATAGATTGTAAGCTCTTGTGATCAGGACCTCACTCCTCATAGATTGTAAGCTCTTGTGATCAGGACCTCACTCCTCATGGTTTAGGAGATTCTTGTCTGTATATGACCCCTCTGAATTGTTAAGTGCTGTGGAATATGTTGGCGCTATATAAATAAAATGATTATTATTATTATTATTAATAAGACTGGACCCCTGGATGGGTAAATGACTGGATCCTGATCTTGCCTGGAGTGTGTTTCCAGCCTTAAATTAATATCTGCACTATTACGATCCTCCCACTCCGGTCTCCAAGACTTCTCCCGAGCTGCACCAATTCTCTGGAATGTTCTACCCCAAGAAATCAGGACCATCCACAATTTACACATATTTAGGCAATCCCTAAACACATTTCTTTCGGACGGCCTATCATTCTCCCTAATCCCTAGCAGTGGGTTTTTGCATGGCCGCACTTAGCGCACCTGACTGCAGGCCCCATAGAGAATGAATAAGGATGAGGAGTATGTACCATGATGGGTGTGCCATGTACTAGGAGGAGTCTGTGGAGCCTTGTTTAGGAGTCTCAACACGGGACTAGCCATATATCCCTCCAGGGAAGGACCCAGCCATGGGGGGGCTCTATGGGGAGACCACCATAACCACCATGTTAAGTGGCCCTTTCAGTCAATATCCAGCTCTTTACGAGCTTAAAGATATGACAAGGGAATACCAAGGCCAAGTATCCATCCACATACAGCTGTAATACCGAGGCCAGGTGTCCATCCACACACAGCTGTAATACCAAGGCCAGGTATCCATCCACACACAGCTGTAATACCAAGGCCAGGTATCCATCCACACACAGCTGTAATACCAAGGCCAGGTATCCATCCACACACAGCTGTAATACCAAGGCCAGGTATCCATCCACACACAGCTGTAATACCAAGGCCAGGTATCCATCCACACACAGCTGTAATACCGAGGCCAGGTATCCATCCACACACAGCTGTAATACCAAGGCCAGGTGTCCATCCACACACAGCTGTAATACCAAGGCCAGGTGTCCATCCACACACAGCTGTAATACCAAGGCCAGGTGTCCATCCACACACAGCTGTAATACCAAGGCCAGGTGTCCATCCACACACAGCTGTAATACCAAGGCCAGGTGTCCATCCACACACAGCTGTAATACCAAGGCCAGGTGTCCATCCACACACAGCTGTAATACCAAGGCCAGGTATCCATCCACACACAGCTGTAATACCAAGGCCAGATATCCATCCACACACAGCTGTAATACCAAGGCCAGGTGTCCATCCACACACAGCTGTAATACCAAGGCCAGGTGTCCATCCACACACAGCTGTAATACCAAGGCCAGGTGTCCATCCACACACAGCTGTAATACCAAGGCCAGGTATCCATCCACACACAGCTGTAATACCAAGGCCAGGTGTCCATCCACACACAGCTGTAATACCAAGGCCAGGTATCCATCCACACACAGCTGTAATACCAAGGCCAGGTGTCCATCCACACACAGCTGTAATACCAAGGCCAGGTATCCATCCACACACAAGCTGTAATACCCAAGGCCAGGTGTCCATCCACACACAGCTGTAATACCAAGGCCAGGTTCCATCCACACACAGCTGTAATACAAGGCCAGGTATCCATCCACACACAGCTGTAATACCAAGGCCAGGTATCCATCCAACAACCAGCTGTAATACCAAGGCCAGGTATCCATCACACACAGCTGTAATACCAAGGCCAGTTCCATCACACACAGCTGTAATACCAAGGCCAGGTGTCCATCCACACACAGCTGTAATACCAAGGCCAGGTGTCCATCCACACACAGCTGTAATACCAAGGCCCAGGTATCCATCCACACACACAGCTGTAATACCAAGGCCAGGTGATCCATCCACACACAGCTGTAATACCAAGGCCAGGTATCCATCCACACACAGCTGTAATACCAAGGCAGTGTCCATCCACACACACTGTATACCAGCAGGTTCCATCCACACACAGCTGTAATACCAAGGCAAGGTAATCCGATCCACACACAGCTGTAATACCAAGGCCAGGTATCCATCCACACACAGCTGTAATACCAGGCCAGGTACCATCACACACAGCTGTATACCAAGCCAGTTCCATCCACACAAGCTGTAATACCAAGGCCATTCCATCCACACACAGCTGTAATACCAAGGCCAGGTGTCCATCCACACACGCTGTAATACCAAGGCCAGGTGTCCATCCACACACAGCTGTAATACCAAGGCCAGGTGTCCATCCACACACAGCTGTAATACCAAGGCCAGGGTACCATCCACACACAGCTGTAATACCAAGGCCAGGTTCCATCCACACACAGCTGTAATACCAAGGCCAGGTGTCCATCCACACACAGCTGTAATACCAAGGCCAGGTGTCCATCCACACACAGCTGTAATACCAAGGCCAGGTATCCATCCACACACAGCTGTAATACCAAGGCCAGATATCCATCACACACACTGTAATACCAAGGCCAGGTGTCCATCCACACACAGCTGTAATACCAAGGCCAGGTTCCATCCACACACAGCTGTAATACCAAGGCCAGGTGTCCATCCACACACAGCTGTAATACCAAGGCCAGGTGTCCATCCACACACAGCTGTAATACCAAGGCCAGGTGTCCATCCACACACAGCTGTAATACCAAGGCCAGGTTCCATCCACACACAGCTGTAATACCAAGGCCAGTGTCCATCCACACACAGCTGTAATACCAAGGCCAGGTTCCATCCACACACAGCTGTAATACCAAGGCCAGTATCCATCCACACAGCTGTAATACCAAGCCAGTTCCATCACACACAGCTGTAATACAAGGCCAGGTATCCATCCACACACAGCTGTAATACCAAGGCCAGTTCCATCCACACACAGCTGTAATACCAAGGCCAGGTGTCCATCCACACACAGCTGTAACAAGGCAGGTTCCATCCACACACAGCTGTAATACCAAGGCCAGTGTCCATCCACACACAGCTGTAATACCAGGCAGTATCCATCCACACACAGCTGTATACCAAGGCCAGGTATCCATCCACACACAGCTGTAATACCAGGCCAGGTTCCATCCACACACAGCTGTAATACCAAGGCCAGGTTCCATCCACACAGCTGTAATACCAAGGCAGGTATCCATCCACACACAGCTGTAATACAAGCCAGGTTCCATCCACACACAGCTGTAATACCAAGCCAGTTCCATCCACACACAGCTGTAACCAAGGCCAGGTTCCATCCACACCAGCTGTAATACCAAGGCCAGTTCCATCCACACAGCTGTAATACCAAGCCAGTTCCATCACACACAGCTGTAATACCAAGCCAGGTTCCATCCACACACAGCTGTAATACCAAGCCAGTATCCATCCACACACAGCTGTAATACAAGCCAGGTTCCATCCACACACAGCTGTAATACCAAGGCCAGGTATCCATCCACACACAGCTGTAATACCAAGGCCAGGTATCCATCCAACACAGCTGTATACCAAGCCAGGTTCATCCACACACAGCTGTAATACAAGGCAGGTTCCATCCACACACAGCTGTAATACAAGGCCAGGTTCCTCCAACACAGCTGTAATACAAAGGCCAGGTGTCATCACACACAGCTGTAATACAAGGCCAGTATCCATCCACACACAGCTGAATACCAAGGCCAGTTCATCCACACACAGCTGTAATACAAGGCCAGGTTCCATCCACACACAGCTGTAATACCAAGCCAGGTATCCATCCACACACAGCTGTAATACCAGCCAGTTCCTCCAACACAGCTGTATACCAAGGCCAGGTACCATCCACACACAGCTGTAATCAAGGCCAGGTGTCATCCACACACAGCTGTAATACCAAGGCAGGTTCCATCCACACAAGCTGTATACCAAGGCCAGGTATCCATCCACACACACTGTAATACCAAGGCCAGGTTCCATCCACACACAGCTGTAATACCAAGGCCAGGTTCCATCCCACACAGCTGTAATACCAGGCCAGGTATCCATCCACACACAGCTGTAATACCAAGGCCAGGTTCCATCCACACACAGCTTTATACCAAGGCCAGGTTCCATCACACAGCTGTAATACCAAGGCAGGTTCCATCCACACACAGCTGTAATACCAAGGCCAGGTTCCATCCACACACAGCTGTAATACCAAGGCCAGGTATCCATCCACACACAGCTGTAATACCAAGGCCAGGTTCCATCCACACACAGCTGTAATACCAAGGCCAGGTTCCATCACACACAGCTGTAATACCAAGGCCAGGTTCCATCCACACACAGCTGTAATACCAAGGCCAGGTTCCATCACACACAGCTGTAATACAAGGCCAGGTATCCATCCACACACAGCTGTAATACCAGGCCAGGTATCCATCCACACACAGCTGTAATACCAAGGCCAGGTTCCATCCACACACAGCTGTAATACCAAGGCCAGGTATCCATCCACACACAGCTGTAATACCAAGGCCAGTTCCATCCACACCAGCTGTAATACCAAGGCCAGGTATCCATCCACACGCTGTAATACCAAGGCAGGTTCCATCCACACACAGCTGTAATACCAAGGCCAGGTGTCCATCCACACACAGCTGTAATACCAAGGCCAGGTTCCATCCACACACAGCTGTAATACAAGGCCAGGTGTCCATCCACACACAGCTGTAATACAAGGCCAGGTATCCACCACACACAGCTGTAATACCAAGGCCAGGTTCCATCCACACACAGCTGTAATACCAAGGCCAGGTATCCATCCACACACAGCTGTAATACCAAGGCCAGGTATCCATCCACACACAGCTGTAATACCAAGGCAGGTGTCCATCCACACAGCTGTAATACCAAGGCAGTATCCATCCACACACAGCTGTAATACCAAGGCCAGGTACCATCCACACACAGCTGTAATACCAAGGCCAGTATCCATCCACACACACTGTAATACCAAGGCCAGGTGTCCATCCACAACAGCTGTAATACCAGGCCAGGTTCCATCCACACACAGCTGTAATACCAAGGCCAGGTATCCATCCACACACAGCTGTAATACCAAGGCCAGTGTCCATCCACACACAGCTGTAATACCAAGGCCAGGTTCCATCCACACACAGCTGTAATACCAAGGCCAGGTTCCATCCACACACAGCTGTAATACCAAGGCCAGGTGTCCATCCACACACAGCTGTAATACAAGGCCAGGTTCCATCCACACACAGCTGTAATACCAAGGCCAGGTGTCCATCCACACACAGCTGTAATACCAAGGCCAGGTGTCCATCCACACACAGCTGTAATACCAAGGCCAGGTTCCATCCAACACAGCTGTAATACCAAGGCCAGGTTCCATCCACACACAGCTGTAATACCAAGGCCAGGTTCCATCCACACACAGCTGTAATACCAAGGCAGGTATCCATCCACACACAGCTGTAATACCAAGGCAGGTTCCATCCACACACAGCTGTAATACCAAGGCCAGGTTCCATCCACACACAGCTGTAATACCAAGGCCAGGTATCCATCCACACAGCTGTAATACCAAGGCCAGTATCATCACACAACTGTAACAAGGCAGGTTCCTCCACAAAGCGAACCAGCGTCATCAACACTTATACCAGGCATTCCACACACACTTAATCCAAGCATTCTCCACGTTCACATCTAACAACGTAATACAGGCGTTCACCACACAGCGTATCCACAGTCCATCCACCACTGTAAACCAGCCGTTCATCCACACCATTAATACAAGGCATCATCCACACACTATACAGCAGTCCTCCACAATATACAGGCAGTGTCCATCAACACACTGTAATCCAAGCAGTTCATCACACCTAATCACAGGTCCTCCACCACTGAACAGCAGACATCAACACCTTAACAGCCAGTTCCATCACAAGCTGTAATCAGCCGGTCCATCCCACACAGTACAAGCGTCACAACACTGAAACAGGCAGTCCACACACGTATACAGGCGTAATACCAGCGGTGTAACCAGCCTGGTAATCACCAAGGCTGTAATCCACCATGCCATAACACAAGCATCCGGCCAGGACCACCACACGCTGTAAACAAGCCAGGTGTCCATCCACACACAGCTGTAATACACAAGGCCAAGGTTCCTCCCACACAGCTGTAATCAAGCCAGGTGCCATCACCACAGCTATCTAACCAACCATACCACACTAATACAGGATTACCACCAGTATCCACCAGTGTACAAGCTAATCCAAGCATACCAGTCCATCACACAGCTAATACCAAGGCCAGGTATCCATCCACACAGCGTAATCCCAAAGCCAGTATCTCCACCACACAGCTGTAATACCAAGGCCAATCCACCAACAGCGTAATACAAGCCAGGTCCATCCACCACAGCGTAAACCAAGGCAGTTCCATCCAACACAGCTGTAATACCAAGCCAGGGTTCCATCCACCACAGCTAACCAAGCCAGGCATCCACCACACAGCGTAATACCAACCAGATCCATACACAAGCAGTATACCAACCAGTTAACCATCCACCACCAGTATACCAAGCCATAGGCCATCCCACAACAGCTGTAATACCAAGGCCAGGTGTCCATCCAACACAGCTGTAATACCAAGGCCAGGTCCATCCACACACACTGTAATACCAGGCCAGGTTCCATCCAAACAGCTGTATACCAAGCCAGACCATCACACCAGCTGTATACCAAGGCCAGTGTCACCAGCAAGCTGTAAACCAGTGCCAGATATCCATCCACACACAGCGTAATACCAGGCCAGGGTACCATCCACCACAGCTGTAATACCAAGGCCAGGTTCCATCCACCACAGCTTTAATACAAGGCCAGGTGTCCATCCACACAGCTGTAATACCAGAGGCCAGGTATCCATCCACACACACTGAAGTAATCCAACCAGTGAATCCATCCACCACAGCTTTATACCAAGCCAGTTCATCCACACAGCTGTAATACCAAGGCCAGGTGTCCATCCACACACAGCTGTAATACAAGGCCAGGTATCCATCCACACACAGCGTAATACCAAGGCCAGATATCCATCCACACACAGCTGTAATACCAAGCAGTATCCATCCACACACAGCTGTAATACAAGGCCAGGTGTCCATCCACACACAGCTGTAATACCAAGGCCAGGTGTCATCCACACACATGTAATACCAAGGCCAGGTTCCATCCACAACACCCTGTAATACCAAGGCAGGTATCCATCCACACACAGCTGTAATACAGGCCAGGTATCCACCACACACGTGTAATACCGAGGCCAGGTTCATCATATCCATCCACACACAGCTGTAATACCAAGGCCAGGTATCCATCCACACAGCTGTAATACCAAGGCCAGGTATCCATCCACACACAGCTGTAATACCAAGGCCAGGTGTCCATCCACACACAGCTGTAATACCAAGGCCAGGTGTCCTTCCACACACAGCTGTAATACCAAGGCCAGGTGTCCATCCACACACAGCTGTAATACCAAGGCCAGGTATCCATCCACACACAGCTGTAATACCAAGGCCAGGTGTCCATCCACACACAGCTGTAATACCAAGGCCAGGTATCCATCCACACACAGCTGTAATACCAAGGCCAGGTATCCATCCACACACAGCTGTAATACCAAGGCCAGGTGTCCATCCACACACAGCTGTAATACCAAGGCCAGGTGTCCATCCACACACAGCTGTAATACCAAGGCCAGATATCCATCCACACACAGCTGTAATACCAAGGCCAGGTGTCCATCCACACACAGCTGTAATACCAAGGCCAGATATCCATCCACACACAGCTGTAATACCAAGGCCAGGTGTCCATCCACACACAGCTGTAATACCAAGGCCAGGTGTCCATCCACACACAGCTGTAATACCAAGGCCAGGTGTCCATCCACACACAGCTGTAATACCAAGGCCAGGTATCCATCCACACACAGCTGTAATACCAAGGCCAGGTGTCCATCCACACACAGCTGTAATACCAAGGCCAGGTGTCCATCCACACACAGCTGTAATACCAAGGCCAGGTATCCATCCACACACAGCTGTATCGGGGTGTTGCCCCTCATCAGTGTGGAGTGGGATTCTGGCTAGGTGCGCCTAGGATTTCACTGTGTTGAGCGCTCTATCCGGCTGCCTGCAGTGTTTTCTTGGACTTGTCTCCCTGAGATCAGTGATTGCTTCATGTTGTTGATGTACTAGGGTGAGGGATTTATTTACCAGGATAGGGGATATATATACCAGGATAGGGGGGGCAAGTATCAGGATGTGGTAAATATGTACCAGGATGAGGTATATAAGTACCCAGATGGGGGGCATGTATCAGGACAGGTGATAGATCAGCTTTGTTCTCCTCCTCCTCCGGTTACATCAGCGGTGTCCTCCTCTTTCTCTGGTTACATAAGCGGTGTCCTCCTCTTTCTCTGGTTACATCAGCGGTGTCCTCCACCGGTTACATCAGCGGTGTCCTCCTCTTTCTCTGGTTACATCAGCAGTGTCCTCCTCCTTCTCTGGTTAAATCAGCGGTGTCCTCCTCCTTCTCTGGTTACATTAGCGGTGTCCTCCTCTTTCTCTGGTTACATCAGTGGTGTCCTCCTCTTTCTCTGGTTACATCAGCGGTGTCCTCCTCCTTCTCTGGTTACATCAGCGGTGTTCTCCTCCTTCTCTGGTTACATCAGTGGTGTCCTCCTCCTTCTCTGGTTACATCAGCGGTGTCCTCCTCCTTCACTGGTTACATCAGCGGTGTCCTCCTCCTTCACTGGTTACATCAGCGGTGTCCTCCTCCTTCACTTGTTACATCATGTCCTCCTTCACTTGTTACATCAGCGGTGTCCTCCTCCTTCTCTGGTTACATCAGCGGTGTCCTCCTCTTTCTCTGGTTACATCAGCGGTGTCCTCCTTTTCTCTTGGTTACATCAGCGGTGTCCTCCTCCTTCTCTGGTTACATCAGCGGTGTCCTCCTTTTTCTCTGGTTACATCAGCGGTGTCCTCCTCCTTCTCTGGTTACATCAGCGGTGTCCTCCTCGTTCGCTCGTTACATTAGCGGTGTCCTCCTCCTTCTCTGGTTACATCAGCGGTGTTCTCTTCCTTCTCTGGTTACATCAGCGGTGTCCTTCTCTGGTTACATCAGCGGTGTCCTCCTTTTTCTCTGGTTACATAAGTGGTGTCCTCCTCCTTTTTCTCTGGTTACATCAGCAGTGCCCTCCTCCTTCTCTGATTACATCAGCGGTGTCCTCCTCTTTCTCTGGTTACATCAGCGGTGTCCTCCTCTTTCTCTGGTTACATCAGCGGTGTCCTCCTCCTTCTCTGGTTACATCAGCGGTGTCCTCCTCCTTCTCTGGTTACATCAGCGGTGTCCTCCTCCTTCTCTGGTTACATCAGCGGTGTCCTCCTCCTTCTCTGGTTACATCAAGCGGTGTCCTCCTCCTTCTCTGGTTACATCAGCGGTGTCTCCTCTTCTTGTTACATCAGCGTGTCCTCCTTCCTCTGGTTACATCAGTGTGTCCTCCTCTTCACTTGTTACATCAGCGTGTCCTCCTCCTTCTCTGGTTACATCAGCGGTGTCCTCCTCCTTCTCTGGTTACATCAGCGGTGTCCTCCTCTTCTCTGTTACATCAGCTGTTCTCTCTCTCTGGTTACATCAGGGTGTCCTCCTCCTTCTCTGGTTACATCAGCGGTGTCCTCCTTCCTTTCTCTGGTTACATCAGCGGTGTTCCCTTTCCTTTTACTTTCCTCCTTGTTACATCAGCGGTGTCCTCCTCTTTCTCTGGTTACATCAGTGGTGTCCTCTCCTTCTCTGGTTACATCAGCGTGTCCTCCTCCTTCTCTGGTTACATCAGCGGTGTCCCTCCTCCTTTCTCTGCTTACATCAGCGGTGTCCTCCTTTTTCTCTGGTTACATCAGCGGTGTCCTCCTCCTTTTTCTCTGGTTACATCAGCGTGTCCTCCTCTTCTCTGGTTACATCAGCGGTGTCCTCCTCTTTCTCTGGTTACATCAGCGGTGTCCTCCTCTTTCTCTGGTTACATCAGCGGTGTCCTCCTCCTTTCCTGTTACATCAGCGGTGTCCTCCTCTTTCTCTGGTTACATCAGTGGTGTCCTCCTCTTTTCTCTGGTTACATCAGCGTGCCCTCCTCCTTCTCTGGTTACATCAGCGGTGTCCTCCTCTTTCTCTGGTTACATCAGCGGTGTCCTCCTCTTTCTCTGGTTACATCAGCGGTGTCCTCCTCCTTTCTCTGGTTACATCAGCGGTGTCCTCCTCTTTCTCTGGTTACATCAGCGGTGTCCTCCTCTTTCTCTGGTTACATCAGCGGTGTCCTCCTCTTTCTCTGGTTACATCAGCGTGTCCTCCTCTTTTCTTGGTTACATCAGCGTGTCCTCCTCTTTCTCTGGTTACATCAGCGGTGTCCTCCTCTTTCTCTGGTTACATCAGCGGTGTCCTCCTCTTTCTCTGGTTACATCAGCGTGTCCTCCTCTTTCTCTGGTTACATCAGCGGTGTCCTCCTCCTTCTTGTTACATCAGCTGTCCTCCTCTTTCTCTGGTTACATCAGCGGTGTCCTCCTCTTTCTCTGGTTACATCAGCGGTGTCCTCCTCTTTCCTGTTACATCACGGTGCCCCTCTCTCTGGTTACATAGCGGTGTCCTCCTCTTTCTTGGTTACATCAGCGGTGTCCTCCTCTTTCTCTGGTTACATCAGCGGTGCCTCCTCCTCTGTTACATCAGCGTGTCCTCCTCTTCTCTGGTTACATCAGCGGTGTCCTCCTCTTTCTCTGGTTACATCAGCGGTGTCCTCCTCTTTCTCTGGTTACATCAGCGGTGTCCTCCTCTTTCTCTGTTACATCAGCGGTTCCTCCTCTTTCTCTGGTTACATCAGCGGTGTCCTCCTCTTTCTCTGGTTACATCACGTGTCCTCCTCTTTCTCTGGTTACATCAGCGGTGTCCTCCTCTTTCTCTGGTTACATCAGCGGTGTGTCCTCCTCTTCTCTCTGGTTACATCAGCGGTGTCCTCCTCGTTTGCTCGTTACGTCAGCGGTGTCCTCCTCATTCGCTTGTTACATCAGCGGTGTCCTCCTCGTTCGCTCGTTACGTCAGTGGTGTCCTCCTCGTTCGCTCGTTACGTCAGCAGTCTCATCCTCTTTTTTCCGGTTACATTTGGGGTGTTCTCTGGCTCTGCCTTTTATGGTATTACCACTTTCTGGTGCATACCTGGGGTAGCTGCATAGATTGTGAGCTCGGGAATCAGTGATGACTCACCTGTAACCTGTAGGTTCATATATACAGAACACCCTATAGGTACAATGTGCAAACAGCCCAATTGGCGCAGGTGCCACCATATCTGCCACCTGCTGATGCCCCACACATGATCTGTGAGATCCTGGTACATGTGAGGAATGTGAACGTCCTGCAGCCGGATGATGGGAGTGTGACGGGGATGGGATGATGGGAGTGATACAGATTTCTTCAGCCGCTGGTGGAATGTGGCCGCTCAGCTTTGGTCTCAGTCCAGACTTGTTAGGATTCTGATGATTATCTCTGATTCTTTCTCAGCTCCTGACACATCTCAGTCCCAGGTTCTCCGGAATCAGCAGGTCTCCATCTAGTTGGGGGGTTTATAGCCCAAAGTTTCCACAGCCGCCAAGTGTGTGACTGGCATACAGTGCGTACAAATACAGCTGTGGCCAAAAGTATTGACACCCCTGCAATTCTGTCAGATAATCCTCAGTTTCTTCCTGTAATGATTGCAGTCACAAATTCTTTGGTATTATTATCTTCATTTAATTTGTTTTCAATGAAAAAACACATAAATAATTGTCCTAAAGCCAAATTGGATCTAATTCCACCAAACATAAAAAAGGGGGTGGACAAAAGTATTGGCACCCTTAGAAAAATCATGTGATGCTTCTGTAATTAGTGTAATTAACAGCACCTGTAACTTACCTGTGGCACCTAACAGGTGTTGGCAATAACTAAATCACACTTGCAGCCAGTTGACATGGATTAAAGTTGACTCATCCTCTGTCCTGTGTCCTTGTGTGTACCACATTGAGCATGGAGAAAAGAAAGAAGACCAAAGAACTGTCTGAGGACTTGAGAAACCAAATTGTGAGGAAGCATGAGCAATCTCAAGGCTACAAGTCCATCTCCAAAGACCTGAATGTTCCTGTGTCTACCGTGCGCAGTGTCATCAAGAAGTGTAAAGCCCATGGCACTGTGGCTAACCTCCCTAGATGTGGACGGGAAAGAACAATTGATGAGAGATTTCAACACAAGATTGTGCGGATGGTGGATAAAGAACCTCGACTAACATCCAAACAAGTTCAAGCTGCCCTGCAGTCCGAGGGTACAACAGTGTCACCCCGTACTATCCGTCACCGTCTGAATGAGAAGGGACTGTATGGTAGGAGACCCAGGAAGACCCCACTTCTTACCCCCAGACATAAAAAAGCCAGGCTGGAGTTTGCCAAAACTTACCTGAGAAAGCCTACAACGTTTGGAAGAATGTTCTGTGGTCAGATGAGACAGAAGTAGAGCAAAGGGCAAAGGCATCAACATAGAGTTTACAGGAGAAAACAAGAGGCATTCAAAGAAAAGAACACGGTCCCTACAGTCAGACATGGCGGAGGCTCCCTGATGGTTTGGGGTTACTTTGCTGCCTCTGGCACTGGACTGCTTGACCGTGTGCATGGCATTATGAAGTCTGAAGACTACCAACACATTGTGCAGCATAATGTAGGGCCCAGTGTGAGAAAGCTGGGTCTCCCTCAGAGGTCAGGGGTCTTCCAGCAGGACAATGACCCAAAACACACTTCAAAAAGCCCTAGAAAATGGTGTGAGAGAAAGCACTGGAGACTTCTAAGGTGGCAGCAATGAGTCCAGACCTGAATCCCATAGACACCTGTGGAGAGATGTAACAATGGCAGTTTGGAGAAGGCGCCTTCACATATCAGGGACCTGGAGCAGTTTGCCAAAGAAGAATGGTGTAAAATTCCAGCAGAGCATTGTAAGAAACTCATTGATGGTTACCGGAAGCGGCTGATCGCAGTTACTTTGGCTAAAGGTTGTGCAACCAAGTATTAGGTTGAGGGCGCCAATACTTTTGTTTGGCCCATTTTTTGGAGTTTTGTGTGAAATGATCAATGTTTTGCTTTTTGCTTCATTCTCTTTTGTGTTTTTTTCATTGAAGACAAATGAAATGAAGATAATAACAGCAAAGAATTTGTGATTGCAATCATTTTCAGGAAGACACTGAGGATTATCTGACAGAATTGCAGGGGGGTCAATACTTTTGGCCAACACTGTAGTATTCACACCTCTATATACAGCGGGTACAGAAAGTATTCACACCTCTATATACAGCGGGTACAGAAAGTATTCACACCCCTATATACAGCGGGTACAGAAAGTATTCACACCCCTATATACAGTGGGTACGGAAAGCATTCACACCCCTATATACAGCGGGTACAGAAAGTATTCACACCCCTATATACAGCGGGTACAGAAAGTATTCACACCTCTATATACAGCGGGTACAGAAAGTATTCACACCCCTATATACAGTGGGTACGGAAAGCATTCACACCCCTATATACAGTGGGTACAAAACGTATTCACACCCCTATATACAGTGAGTACGGAAAGCATTCACACCCCTATATACAGTGGGTACAAACTTTGGGGGCAAACTTTGGTGTTGTCAAAGTTGGATTCCAGGACAATGTAGGGTTCTCTTTCCCACTGATCATCCAGCTTGTCTTCTCCTTTTCTTCTTTAATACAATACTTCCGGGTAGTATTGGTTCTGCTGGTGCACTTTTGTTGAAGTTTCTTTCTTGTCCTTTTCTGGACTTTTCTAGATTATCTTCAACACAGGCTTGGACTTGTCTAGACGGTTGGCATTTCAGTCAGAGTTGGAAGTATCTGCTTTGGGTTCAACAATTCCTAGTTCTAGATCTACAGGTAGTCTTCCTGTACAGGCTCTCATGCGATAGGCAGGTGTACAGTTTGTAGAGCTCACTGGAATGTGGTTATACGTATCTACCAGATCGGGCAGTTTTTCTGGCCATTGATTTCTTTCTTCAAGAGGCAGTATCTTGAGCATGTCGATCACGATGTTATTCATCTTTTCACATAACCCATTGGATTGGGGATGATATGGTGTAGTTCTTATTTTCTTACAACCATAAAGATGACAAAACTCTTGAAAGATCTCTGCTTTGAATGCTGAGCCTCTATCCGTTAAAATTTGTTCTGGGTAGCCTAAGGATACCTTTACACGCCGCAGGAATCTTGCCGGCGATATGTCGCCCTGGCACCATCACCGTCAAATTGCCTCCCAGTTGCAGTGTGTAATTGGGGAATTTGGCGGCGATAAAACACCTGTTGCCTGGTTCCGATTTCACAGCCCTGCTCCAAAATCAGAGGCAATCATGAAGGCGAGATTCCCGGCTTTTGGCGTGTGAATGGGCGATAGTGATGGAATCAGCGTCGCCTATTGATTTCCCAGAGGCGTGCCGCAGCATGCTGGAGTCCGCGCCCCGTCAGCAATGATTGGTGGTGGCTACTGTGTTTCCATTGGCTGTCACTTCACAGGGCGCCATATTTGAAGAGCTGTCACCTCAGCACCACACACATCTTCACCTACACAACCATCCACTACATGAGTCCAATTATGCGCGCATTCAATAGAGTACGCTATGTTGGCCGCGTGTATTGGAAGTTGCACTGTGTCCCCTATACTGCCACACATGACAGCTCAGATGTTGGCCTACACATCGCACATGGCTGCCATGGACAACGCACTGCCATTGCCTAGGAATTTGGTGACTCTGATGGGTACATTACGCTGCTCCCGCTCCGCGGACGGCTACCTTGTTAGCGTCCTCAACAGGGGCGGGGCTGACACCTCCATGTCATATCAGTGATGTCATCACCGGGGGGTGGGGCTGACACCTCCATGTCATATCAGTGATGTCATCACCGGGGGGTGGGGCTGACACCTCCATGTCATATCAGTGATGTCATCACCAGGGGCGGGGCTGACACCTCCATGTCATATCAGTGATGTCATCACCAGGGGCGGGGCTGACACCTCCATGTCATATCAGTGATGTCATCACCAGGGGCGTTGCTGACACCTCCATGTCATATCAGTGATGTCATCACCAGGGGCGGCGCTGACACCTCCATGTCATATCAGTGATGTCATCACCGGGGGCGGGGCTGACACCTCCATGTCATATCAGTGATGTCATCACCGGGGGCGGGGCTGACACCTCCATGTCATATCAGTGATGTCATCACCGGGGGCGGGGCTGACACCTCCATGTCATATCAGTGATGTCATCACTGGGGGCGGGGCTGACACCTCCATGTCATATCAGTGATGTCATCACCGGGGGCGGGGCTGACACCTCCATGTCATATCAGTAATGTCATCACCAGGGGCGGGGCTGACACCTCCATGTCATATCAGTGATGTCATCACCAGGGGCGGGGCTGACACCTCCATGTCATATCAGTGATGTCCTCACCGGGGGCGGGGCTGACACCTAAATGTCATATCAGTGATGTCATCACCGGGGGCGGGGCTGACACCTCCATGTCATATCAGTGATGTCATCACCGGGGGGTGGGGCTGACACCTCCATGTGATATCAGTGATGACATCACCAGGGGCGGGGCTGACACCTCCATGTCATATCAGTGATGACATCACCAGGGGCGTGGCTGACACCTCCATGTCATATCAGTGATGTCATCACCAGGGGCGTGGCTGACACCTCCATGTCATATCAGCGATGTCATCACTGGGGGGCGGGGCTGACACCTCCATGTCATATCAGTGATGTCATCACCGGGGGCGGGGCTGACAACTCCATGTCATATCAGTGATGTCATCACCGGGGGGTGGGGCTGATGTAGTGCTGGTATGATGACATACAGGATAATAGGCGATATTGTGAACTCATAGTGCAATATATACTATCAGATATTACCACAGCCACATATTACACTGTATATACATCTGATATCTGGGCACATTAGTATATTATATCCAGTATAAAGGAGAATATGTGACTGGTGTATATGTGTCCACCCTCCCTAGAGACATGTTGTCTAAATAGAGTGGCATGTGAAGGGTTAATACCTTTTATTACTATATCGCCGCTATTTGTCGGCTGTTAAATATTGTGAATGGCCGCTGGCGGCTCCTCGGTGTAAGCAGGAGTTACAGTACGCAATGTGCGTAAGCTCCAGGGCAGGGCAGCATCTTCAATAAGGAGCTGACCCTGGAGCTTACGCACATTGCGTACTGTAACTCCTGCTTACACCGAGGAGCCGCCGGCTGCCATTCACAATATTTAACAGCCGACAAATAGCAGCGATATAGTAATAAAAGGTATTAACCCTTCACATGCCACTATATTTGGACAACATGTCTCTAGGGAGGATGGACACTCCCTGGAGACATGTTGCCCACATATAATATTAACATTAACCCTTTATTCATCCCCGCAGCCGATGAACAAAGTATACGGCTGCCGCAGGCATTCACATGTACCTTGTGGTAGCTGGATGGGTTCCCATAGGCGCCCATTATAGCTATTCTGCTGCAGTTTTAAAACCGCTCCGAAAAACGTTGCCTGCATGATTTTTCACGCAGGCAATAAACCGGAATGCAGTTACCGGATTGCATAAAGTGCAATCCGGTTTTATAATGGCCGCCTATGGGCTGCGGATCCTGATCCAGGTTTGAGCATTTTTACAGCTCAAAACCGGATCAGGATCTGCATTTGCTACCGCAAATGTGACCCCAGCCTAGGTCTGTGGACTAGACCAGTCAGGAAACCAGAGGGGGCCAGAGGACCGGACTCGGCAGCAAGAGGGCCGGAGGTGGCAAGATGACCGGACTCGGACAGCCAGGGGGTCTGTAGGTCAAGAGGACCGGAGTTGGACAGCCAGAGGGCTGGTGGTGGACAGAGGACTGGACTTGGACAGCCAGAGGGCCGAAGGTGGTCAGAAGACCAGATTAAGACAGACAGAAGGCTGGAGGTGGCCAGATGACCGGACTAGGACAGATAGAGGGCTGGAGGTGGCCAAAGGACTGGACTCAGACAGGGGGCCGGAGGTGGCCAAACCCCAATAACACACATCCAGCGGTTACATACACCCATGACGCACACACACATACACAGACACACACACATACACAGACACACACACACACAGACACACAGACACACAGACACACACACATACACAGACACACACACACACACACACATACACAGACACACACACACACAGACACACAGACACACACATATACACAGACACACACACACACACACATATATACACACATACACACAGACACACACACATATATACACACACACACACATATATACACACACACACACATATATATACACACACACACATATATACACACACACACACATATATCACACACACACACACATATATACACACACACACACACACA